>JAHKKF010521114.1:11879-25026 GCA_019740295.1 Labeo calbasu | reverse complement strand
TTTGTAATAGCAATGCGTCATCAATCGGCCATATTGGCGCTCTGAACGTAAACAATGCCACTGAACCGAGCGAAACCGCATTTTTTGCTTATTTTTACTGCTTAAAATTGTGAATTATTGTCATGTTTTGGGCTGTACTAATCAGTCGGACCAGGAAAAACATTTGGAGTACTATAGACTGCCAAAAGTTATAACACATCAAGAAAAAAACTGTCTTGAGGAACAAAAGGCATTTGTCGTTTGCCAAACTGAACCAGGAATTCCAGAGCAAGAATCTTGACAACATTCATGTTTGTTCTTATCATTTCTGGTCAGATAGGTGTAATATTAGGCTATTATCTTTATTTTTATTAATACTGCTAGTGCGTATCATTATCACCTACTGTATTAACTTTAGTTTGTAGAAATGTTGCGCTCTCTGATTCAATATGGCTGACAAGGCCAATCCTTTAGTAGTAGCCTGAATGACATTCGGGAGAAAAAAGTGCTACACATACTATTAAAAGTGGATTGAGGTCCTAAGTGAATACTAGCTTTTTGTTCATACAAACCGGTCATCGGTGCCCAGGACTCACTGATGGACTTAGGAAGTAGAGTAGTTAAAGGGAGAGTCTGGTGTGTTCACACAGATGAGCTACTGTAGTACAGATTGCTGAAAAAACGTAATATGTATCAGAACACACACAGTGCATTGCAGTTTGCTGCACATGGGGTTGCGTAGCTGCAGACCGGTCAGAGTGCCTATGAAGTCCCTTGTCCACTGCCCAAAATAACCTTCAATGGTCTGAACCATGAAAGAACGTTGCCTGGTTTGACGAATTACATTTTATTTTAGATCAGGTGAATGGCCAGGTGCATGTGACACGTACCACCTATTGTTGGAATGGTTTGAGGAACACGACAAAGAGTTCAAGGTGTTGCCTCGGCCACCACTTGGATTGGTGCATACTTGTTGTATTCTTGTTGTGCTCAGACCTCAATCGGACTGAGGATCTATGGGATGAGCTAGACGAAAAAAACTGATCCACGGAGGCCCCAATTTGCAGCACTTGAAGGATCGGCTGCTAGTGTCTTGGGGTTCATATAGACATTTTCAGACGTTTTGTGGAGTCCATGCCTTGATGCATGAGAGCGGTTTTGGCAGCATGAGGGGAATGAAATATTGAGCAGGTGGTTTTAATGTTGTGACTGATCAGTGTTTTGAGTCTGGTTGTGCATAATACGATCCCTTTAAAACTAATTGGTGCGTGCTGAAAACTGCAGGTAATCTGCTGAGCTCCTTTTGGCTCTAGTTTGAAGTACATGTTGATTTATTTTTTTTATTAGGCTTATACATTTAGAGAAACTGAAGTCTTTTATTAGCTGTAAGTGGACTCCAGTACTATCTGAGTAACATGCAATTCTTTATGAATATATTTTAATGACAGGTCCATCATTTCTCTATTATCTCCTGTATATGTAAACCCTTTAAGCCCAAGATAGCAAATTCATTTCCATGGCGTTCTTTGTGGAAAAAGTCTGGCCTAACACAAAGCAGAGAACAATGCCACTGGAATTTTGACAGTAAAGAAAGACTCTCACAGATCTGTGACAACAGCATCCTGCATCGCTGCCATGCCTGGGAAGTGTGCTGCAGATAACAGCCCAACAATTTCAATTCTTGTTGTTGAGAAATATGGCTGCACTGGACTATTACCATTGTGTTCTCCAGCTTGATCAGATTTATTTCCTCCTTCCATTATCCTAACTAAAAAATGAGTCTGGATCTAAGATGTTGATCTGTTCCCTCTAGCATACTTGTTGTATTCTTGCCTGCAGAGGGCGATATTGTACCTTTAAAATTGCTTGCACTCTCCCTCACATGGTGGGCTTCTTCTCAGTCTGCTTTTCCACTCTTTTTCCCTGACATTGATGACCAAATGGCTGCGAGCAGGCACAGTAGGGCAGCGTTTTGTACAAGACACAGTTTTGCGGATAACAGTGAGATTATGTTTGCCATCTGAAGCATGTTTTCTGCAAATTGAAGGTGACTCCAGGCTGAAAATTAGTCAAACAGCTCTAGAGACTCAGTGCTGTCATTCTGTTTTCTTTCGCTGAATTGCCTTTCTGCATTTGAAGTCTCTTTGGCTCTGTCTTGACGTGACTTCTAAAATCTTCAGCAAACAAGCACAGTGCAAGCACTTAAATTAGTGTCAAGCCTGTAGATTAGTCATTAAAGATCAGAAAGGCAATATGCGTATGCAGCAGTGCCAAGCAGGGCACCTGTCATGAAGGTTAGTCATCTCTGCCAGCTTCTACTCCAACACAGAGCAGCAGGTACACGAACCCAGCAGAGATCTAAGGAACCGTATGTGCGTGCCTGTGTGTGAAAGATAGATGGCTGAGGAGGATAGATGTGGATTAGGGAGGGATATAGAAAGATGAGAAGAAGGTAGGTTTGTAAGGCTAGATCAGAAAGTCAGTTCTAGCTTTGCTGCCTATTGCTTCACTTTAAGCTGAAGTTTGTTCTTGCATGTGGCAACATATGGAAAATGCAGAAGGTGTGGCAGCTGTGTTTGAATGGTTGAGCAGAGAAATTTCCAGCTTCTGTCTCTTAAATTTGCCCATGCAGAGGACTTGTTCTTTGAGCTATTCGGTTTCCTTCATTGTTATGTTTGATGATGACAGGGATGAATTTATGTAAAACATGATGATAATGAATAAGAACTTGTGATAATATAAACCTAGATGAGGTATTATTTTGCAGAGGTAATTAATTTAAAGGGGTCCTATTATGCTTTTTCACTGTTTGAATTTTAGTCAGTGTGTGTATGTTTGGGCATAAAACAGATCTACAAAGTTACAAATCTCAAAGTCCACTCTAAAGGGAGATATTTAATTTCTTTTTTTAAAAATCTCTTTTCAAGAACTACAACAAATGGCTTCTTTGGACTACAGTGTTTGTTTTCCACATGCTATGATGTCACAATGCGGTCCATTAGAATATCATTAAAATAAATCCCGTCTACGGAAATTCAAATTGTTGGAGGGAGGGTAGGGACGAGGTGGGGGATTAGCCTAACTTTAGCGATGCAGCACGAAGAGCCGCTTCAACGAGCCGCTTCAGAGCAGTAATGAACCGCAGATGTGTTCAGTATAGGGGGTCGAAACACATGCCGAGGACGTGATCTACGCGTCGGAGCCGTAACGCACCGCGGATGTGTGCAGTGTGTGGTAAGAGATTTATTCATCATACAGTGTAAGTTAGATAGCTTCACTTATAAGGCTGTGTATTGCCAAGAATATCACGATACAGGTGTTGCGATACGATATGTTGCGATACATTGCGATATTGTAAACAAGGCGATATATTGGGACATTTATTTTATGAATAGGACATACTTTTAGGAAAGCTGTAATTAAGAACACACCACCATATGCAAACCATTCTATGTTATTGAATCACTTTTTGTGCAGTAAAGGGGGAAAATAAAGTGCTTGTAAGATTCTTTAGTTATTAAATGTATAAAATGTTAGCTTTAATAAACAGACCATATATATTTTAAGACCCTGCTTTACCATTTAAGTTTACAACTGTAACCATGTCAAATAATTTTGATCTGAATTTAAGAATTACATCTGCGTAATATCAATAAAAAATAAAGTGCTTACAGGATTTCTAAAGAAAACAAAAGAATTGTAAAACAATAAAATAAAAACAGATATTGGACATTCTAAGAACCTTTTTTGTCCTGAGAATTTCTTAAGTTTTTCAGTTTGTAATTATGCTCCGCGTGGAATCGCTGAGACCGCGACGCGAGCACCGCCTCAACAGCACAAAATAGCCACACCACGAGAGAAAGCGGCAGGCAGCCGCGCGGCTAACCCACCGCCCCTTCACTGGACGCTGCAAGCAGCGGAATCGCGGCGCGGGTGCCGTCTCGCTGCATGGGTCGCTTCTGCTGCACAGATGGTTGGCGGCCGCGCGGAGGTTCCGCTGCTTGCCACGTCCTGGAGCGAACGTTACCTCAAAAGCCGAAATGACGCAACACTTTACACCGAGGCGGAAGCAGGAACTATTCTTTCATCCTCCATTAACGCTAACATTAGCGGCGTGCCCTTATGCTAGTATTTCCTGTAACTGTTTAAGTTTTAGAGATAAGAAGACTGCAATCTAGCGGTCAGGATATAAGCTCAAAATGAAGCAACTGTCATGAATCAGTTATTTTTTTTTAAATATCTATATTCAGTTTTTGAGAATCGATACAGTATCGCCAAACAAAATATCGCGATACACACATGTATCGATATTTTCTTACACCCCTATTAGGGCTGTGTATCGCCAAGAATCTGGCGATACGATACGTATCACGATACAGGGGTTGCGATACGATATATTGCGATATTGTAAACAAGGCCATATATTGGGATATTTCTTATTTTATGAATAGGACATAATTTTAGGAAAGCTGTAATTAAGAACACACCACCATATGAAAACGATTCTATGTTAATGAATCACTTTTTGTGCAGTAAAGGGGGAAAATAAAGTGCTTGCAAGATTCTTTAGTTATTAAATGTATAAAATGTAAGCTTTTATAAACAGACCGTATATGTTTTTAGATCCTGCTTTACAATTTAAGTTTACAATTGTAACTATGTTAGATCATTTTGATCTGAACTTAAGAATTACATCTGCATAATATCAATAAAAAATAAAGTGCTTACAGGATTCCTAAAGAAAACAAAAGAATTGTAAAACAATAAAATAAATACAGATTTTGGACATTCTATTCTGAGAATTTCGCAAGTTTTTTGCAGTTTGTAATTATGCTCCCCGTGGAATCACAGAGACCGCGACGCAAGCACCGCCTTAACTGCACAAAACAGCCCCAGCACAAGAGAAAGCGGCAGGTAGCCGCGCAGCTACCCCACCGCTCCCGGCGCTAAGGCCCTTTCACGGGACACCTCGGCTGCATGGGGCGCTTTTGTTGCACCGGCTGCACAGTCGCTGCTTGCCGCGTCCTGAAGCGAACGTTGACGCCACACTTTACACTGAGGTGGGAGCAGGAACTATTCTTTCATCTTCCATTAACTCTAACATTAGCGGCGTGCCCTTATGCTCGTATTTCCTGTCACTGTTTAAGTTCAGAGATAAGAAGACTGCAATCTAGCGGTCAGGATATAAGCTTAAAACAAAGCAACTGTCATGAATCTTGTATGATTATTATTAGGGGTGTGACGAGACACTTATCCCACGAGACGAGACGAGACACGAGACTGGGTTCACGAGAACGAGATGAGACGAGATTTTTAAACTTTTCTTAAGAAATCCTCAATGATGACGTATATAGGGAAAACAGTCTTTTATTCAACTGAAAAAGACAAAATGCAAAAAAATGTAGGTGCATTTTGAACTTTATGAACTTAAACTTCCATTTTAATGAATTATATGCAGTAATAAACAACATTTAAACGAGCTTAACGATTCTGGATAAATTGAGATTCCCAGCTGTTTTTAATAAATTGGAGACTATAATTCTCTCATGATTCAGGAGAAAAAAAGATTAGAAAACTAAACAAAATAACGTAATTTACTAGTGGTTCTGGCAAACTGTTCATTCCTTAAGTCTTTTAAAAACATATATTCATTTAAACAAAATAAACATGAAAAAAAAAAAAACATTCAATGAAAGAGTCAGTGTCTCACTTCATTAAGACTTGTTTGACTATTGAAATCTCCTGAATAAATGATTCAATGACATACTTTTTTTAAACAGCTTTTTTTATACTTTTCTTTATACTTTTTTTGTTACTATACATACAAGTGTTAAGATACTTTCATTTTGATCGATACTGTAGACAATAAGTGTTTATTATTATTTAAATGTCTGTTACACAGAAATAATAATTGTAATGTGGTTGAAAAGACTGTTTGTGTTGCTCTTTCTGCGTTTACATTTACCCCGACCCTCTGATTCATTAACATGGGCAGCGACAAAACGTGCTTCTCACGCTAAATCGTTGTCATTCAGGAATAAGATCACGTGGGTGTTTGAATGGAGATCTCCATATTTTAAGGATTAATCGTGCAGCTCTAATGTAAACACTGCAAAATGTTTTGGGAGGATATCGTCACCAGATCTCGCGAGATACCACTGGTCTCGCAAGACACATCAGATCTCGCAAGATCTCGTGCTACGAGATCTCGTCACATCCCTAATTATTTATTTTTTTCTTTCCGTTTTTGAGAATCGATACAGTCGCCAAACAAAATATTGCGATACACACGTGTGTCGAAATTTTCTTACACCCCTAAAACTAATTAGCAGCTGTATTTTAATTAACTTATGTTAACAAAGATTGATAAATACTGTAAAGCATATATTGCTCATTGTTAATGTTGATGCATTAATTACAGTATAGTTTACAGATAGTTACTGTTTTTGTATTTTTATTGTATTTTATATTAAATAAATGGAGCCTATATCTGAGACTTCTTTCAAAAACAAAAAGGGATATTTCACCTAAAACTGAAAACTCTGTCATTATTTATTCACCCTCATGTTGTTCCAAACCCTTTAGACTTTTGTTCATCTTCGGAACACAAATTCAAATATTTTTAATGAAATCCGAGAGCTTTCTGACCCTGCACAGACAGCAACACAACTACCACGTTCAAGGCCCAGAAAGGTAGTAAAGGCATTGTGACATCAGTGGTTCAGCTTTAATTTTATGAAGCTACAAGATTACTTTCTGTGCGCAATGAAAGCTAAAATAATGACTTTATTCAACAAAGTTATTATTTTTGTTTTCTTTATGCACAAAACAATGTCCGTTCTGGGCCTTGAATGTGGTAATTGCGTTACTGTCTAAGCAAGGTCAGAAAGCTCTCGGATTTCATCAAAAATACCTTAATTTGTGTTCCAACGATGAATGAAGGTCTTAAGGGTTTGGAATAACATTAATTACATAAGTAATTAATGACAGCATTTTCATTTTCGGGTGAACTAACCCTTTAAAGTATCATACCGACCTGAAACTTTTTAACTGTGTTGTATAACTCAAAAAAAAATTAAACTTTTTTCCCAATTAGATATCGTTAAAGGTGTTTAGATATATACCTACTGCATAAAATCATTTCGATAAACATAACTGGTGATACACTCAGTGACTTTGAGATTTGTGCACCAAATCTCAAATAACAGGACGTCTCTTTAACAATCATCATCATCAGGAACAAAAAGACACAACAAACGTAGGCTTGCTTTATAGCAAAGTGGCACTTTCAGAGTGCACAGTGGGTTCTCTGATCTGCCTGTGGATGTTAAGAAGGGCAAGTGAAGGTGGCAGAGAGGATTATGGGCCACAGTTGTGGCCCCATGGTGGCCCATAAAGAGGAGTTAATGGCTTGGTGTGGAGTGAGAGAACTCCTGTGCCACGAAGGCTGTGAAAAGCGATGACTTTTACAGCGTGCTGATCCACAGCCTGTCGCACACTCCCCTTTTCTTCCTCGGCAGGGATTAGCAGGACTTTCTTTAGGATTTATGGCAAATGAACCGCTCTTAATGACGCCACAGTAGTCATCTCGCGCGCGCTGTCGTGCGGTTAGTGTCACATACTCCGTGTGAAGCCCAGGCTGCACGTGCGGCTCTGAAACTCCCTCGGCAGGAGCAACGTTTCGATGGCGTGAAGAAAGATTGCTGCAGAGAGGGCTGGTCTCGGGCAGAGAGAGCAGACTGCTCAATGTCACATTGAGGAGGAGTAGGAATACAAGATGGCAAAAAGTGTGTGTATGTGTGCATGGGGGCTCAAGGCTGACTAGGATGAGTGTGATGACCTGGGCAGAGTGTGCAAACTGAAAGAAAGGATGCAGCAACAGGAGTCAAAATACATGCAGCCCCATGCTGAACACACAGTCTGAGAGCAGGTGTTGATCTTTCAAATATATTGGCACTGTAGCTGTATCTTACTCATTGATCCCTGTTCTGATGCAAGTGCATATGACCGTGCCCCTGCCTTCATCCTCTAATAAATACGGTCATTCAGCAATTCATACTTAATGGCCCATGCACAAATAACAGGGAATGTTTTAGACCATGCAAGATCGGCTGAAATCAAATTTTTCAAAACCAAAGTTTTTAATCATTATTTAAAACTGTATTATGTAAGGTTATGCAAGGTTGCTGTAAGGTTTATTATTATATTTGTTTAATTTTCCAACTTTTATTATCATTACTATAAGATCTTCTTTATTCTAAAAAGGAGGCTTTTTTAGTTTTTTGTGTCTGTCCCAATACCCCCAAATTTGAGTTCTTGGCCAACGCTTGAGAACGCGTGTACGTGTTAGTATGTGCACAAGATCATCTCAGGTCCTCTCAGTGCCCTTAACGCACAATAAATCCACACTATCTCTAATACCACTTTAGAGTGGTATTTGAGGCTAAGCATATCACATCGTTCATCACGTTCAGGAACTCACATGCTCTGAAAGCATGAGATAGCGAAGAAAACGTTACAGTGTATGTCAGTTTTATTAGACATCACATGTAACTATAGTGTAAAATGTACACTTTATTGGTACAGAGATGGTTATGTAAATTTTATGAAACATTTGCAAGTTTTTTTCACAATTAGAATCACCACAGTTTAATTGTCAGTCATAAGGACTGCAGAACAGAAATTTAGAAGTATTACACATACAAAATATGTTAAATAAACCTCTGTAAAAACCTTACTTGCATTTTTACAACACTGCACTGTTTTTGTAAGGGGTAGTTCCCTCATCATTTACTCACCCTTATGCTGTCTGTGATGTATATGACATTCCTTCCTCAGATAAACAGAAGCAAAGAGTTTTAGAAAAAAAAAAAAATCAATCTCTTTGAGTCCATATAATGCAAGTGTACAGGAAAGCTGATGCCACACACAAAGCAAACACTTTGGTAATTCATGCAACCCTAGTTTTCAGAAGCAAAACGATAGGTGGTCTGAGAAAAACTTTTTTTTTATTACTTTTTGACAATAGTTTTGAACATATTCATGAGTTCACATTAAATTTAAATGGAAATTACCCCATGATTTACTCTCCCTCAAATCTTTTTAGGTGTACATGACTTTTTCTTTTAGACGGTGTTATATTAAAAAAAGTCCTTACTCTTTTAAGCTTTATAATGGCGGTGAATGGGTGTTCAGTAATCCAAGTCCAATAAAGTGTATCCATCCATCATAAAAAGTGCTCTGCATGGCTCCGGGGGGTTAATAAAGGCCTTCTGAAGTGAATCAGTGCATTTTTGTAATAAATGTTTTCATATTTAAAACTTTATAAGCCGTAATCTCTAACTTCCGCTAACTGTCTTATGCACATTCACGTGGGAGAGGCGTTCCAGCGGATGACGTAGGCATAGCGTAAGCTCCGGTGAGAATATGTTAGTCCCATTAGAACCAAAGGAACACCAGTCTCCGCTTGGGTTATATCAAAATCCTCTGACATTTTTTTTTATTACAAATCCTTGTTTTGTACTTCTAATTTGTGACTGGTGATGTATGCACATATAACAGTTAGTGGAAGCTAGAGATTACAATTTATGTAAGGGGTAATCAACAAGGTGCCGTGCATTAAAGGATTTTAAATGCATGACGCGGAGGCAAAGAACCACCCGACGCATACTGGAAGCGGAAGTGCATTTAAAATCCTTTAATGCATGGCAAGCCATTAATTATCCTGCTTATTCCATTGTCATTTGCCAAGTTATAGACAGGATAAAACTAGTATTGCTCTTTGCAGTGCAATATTTGACCGAATAGGTAAAAATGACAGTTATTTTCGTCAGTTACGGATGTTTGCTCATTCTGCCCAGTGCATTGCGATCCCCGACTTCTCTCTCTCTCTCTGTGTGTGTGACCTGCCAGCCAATCAGAATCCAGTATTAAGACAGACCATGGAATAAAAAGTTTTAAATATGGATTATTTTCTTAGAAAAAAAACAAAAATTCACTTCAGGAGGCCTTTATTAATCCCCCATAGCCGTGTTGCATACTTTATGATGGATAGACGCACTTTGTTGGACTTCTATTGGACTACTGAAGAATACCACCCATTTACTGCCATTATAAAGCTTGGAAGAGCCAGAACATTTTTTTATATGTAACTCGGATTGTATACGCCTGAAAGAAGGAATTCATATAAACCTAGGATGGCTTGAGGGTGAGTAAATCATTGGTTATTTTCATTTTTTGGGTAAACTATCCCTTTAAACCCCAGTATGTTGTGAGAAGTGTAACGTAAGCACGATTTGAAGCTCATGCGAGAAGTGACGCAGAAGCACAGAGGACTGTTTATGTCAAGTGTGAACTCATGAACCTCTGTATTTTCGTTGGCTGGAAGCGATATTTTATGAAGCGTCAGCTTTTTTGAGGACCCTAATAGTTGCATTATATAAACTCAAAGAGATGGATTTTTTTGTGTGTTCATTTGAAAAACATCTGGCATGAGGGCGAGTAAATGAGAGAATTTGGATTTTTGGGTGGAGTATACCTTCAAGTTTAATGTGATAAGCTTCCAACCCTGTGCATGTTGTACATTTTCATTCAGGACAGTTGGTATGCAGATGACAATGGAATAGCAGCAAAGTGTTTATCGTAAAATTACCACCCTGTAATGCTTTCTAAGCCCAGGGCTTCCATGATGAGGACACCCTGGGTGAAAGTGAAGCCTTGGATTACTCTGAAAGCCAAAGCCCTGTCATCTTACCTGTCATGCATGGCCAAACACAAAATATGGAGTGACTAGTGCTTCAACACTTTCTAAAGGGTGACAAAAAGAAGAAGGACCGTGTTAAAGCGTCAGATTTACAGAATCAGAGCTGCAAGCAAACACTTGTGCATCTAAAAAAGTGAAGGGAGGTCAATGATATGACTTACTGTTATTAATCATCTTACATTTGTCATTTCCACATATGACTAGATATTCTTTCTAAAAACTTAATTTACACTGTTGGTGACGTAGAGGAAAATAATTACTTCCTCTTTAATTAGCAGACCATCTTTTACTAGCAGGCACTGAGGTCAGAAAGTCATCTTATGATTCTATTAAAATGAAATTATTTTCTACAGACAATAAACAGTTACATTGGACTTAAACTTGATTTTTAATTAGGAATTGATTGATGTTGAATATTGAATTTTGTACATTACTGTACTGTACCTTCGTTGTCATCTAATGCTCCTTTTAAAGTGTTAGTTTCACTCATTCCTTTAATCTTCAAAAGCTTTAGTAATGTAATAATGCTGCTTAGAAATCAGTTTATTGTAAGGTTTCTAGACATTGTAAGGTTTATTTTAAATCTGTTTATTTCGACTGTTTACATCTGGCTGTCAGATCTTTAAATGCCAGTTACGTTTTATTAAACTCCACAAATATAAGACGTGTAACATTTCATAATTGCAAAAAAGCATAAAATGTGAAAGAGATATATAGGTTCTATTTGAAACGTGCTAATCTAATTAGAGCGACAGTCATGGCAGGACCAGTTTTATTGTGACGTCTCATCAGCATTCCCCTCACGATATCAGCTCTGTCACCTGTTGCCATAACAGCCATCTGTGCTGCACATCAGCGCCCGACAGGTTTCAGAAACATGATCTCAAATTATCAGGAATCTATCATAAATAAAAGAGATTTCCTTTATTTCAGACAAGTTCTGCTTAGTACTGACAGAAACTACCTAAATACATAATGCGTAATTAGAATGAATGAATTCAGAGATCTGCTATATATATTTCGTTTGCATTAACTACTTATTGCAGTCCTCTGATATTAAAAATTTGGAGTACAATCATCTGTATGCCACCGAATGAGTCCTAATTTGAAGGTATTAAGTTTCTTCAGATAGTGGTAATATGGTAATATTTCATGACCTTTGGTATACTGCATTATCTACAATATCACCTGAAACCGAAAGGTTTTTAATGGTTTAACCTTTGTCATGTTATGAAGATAATGCAGTTCATTGAATTCACTATTACTCTTTATTACCAAAGCCTGGAAATCCAGCCTTACTCAGATTTACTCTCTTCTTTGCTTTCTAGTCTGTATGCATTCTGTTTTGATCAGTCACAAAAGTTATTTCCTAAGGAAGAGTAAAACAAGACTCATTATTATTAAAAGGCAGTTCAAAAGCAGGCAGGATTTGCTCAAGGCTTATCAGATTCTGCTGCTGATGTCTGGATTGACTAATTCTTGATCTGAGCTGGTGAAATGACATTTTTGCATGGGCAGCCACTGGGTAGCTGTTCCCTCTGGAAGCATGCATATTTAATATCGCCGATACACATCGACTTTAATGGCTTGCTTTGAAAAGAGTAAGAACTTTCCAGCTCCTTAGGAAAAGGGATGTACATCCTCCTGACATCTAGAAGCTTCCCCCTGTGCAATTAATGGAAGTGTTACAGATCACTTTTTTTTCAAATGCATAGCTTAATAATAATAGTAACAGCAAAACATTTCATATGGCTAACAAAAATTAATTCCGAAAAGATAATTTATTTATAGTTTATCTAAGGATGCTGCTTGTTTTGATGTGTTATGTAATGCACTTACATTCATACATTTCTGAATCTGTGCCTTAAATGAATAAAGTTAGCTGAGAATGTACGCACCCTCAGGCCATCCAAGATATGGATGAGTTTGTTTTTTCTTCTGAACGGATTTAGAGAAATTTATCATTGCATCACTTGCTCACCAATGGATTCTCTGCAGTAAATGGGAGTTCGGACAACAATTATCAATTCAAAACCAACTAAATTATTTAAAGGATTAGTTCACCTCAAGAATGAAAAAATTAATGATAATTTACTCACCCCCATGTCATCCAAGATGTTCATGTTTTTCATTCTTCAGTCGCAAAGATATTAAGGTTTTTGAAGAAAACATTCCAGGTGTCACGAATGTGTGTTTCAAGGAAGCGCACGAAGATGAGAATAACACCACAGGTATTTTTAATCAAATCCAAACAGGTAATTCCATGAAGGGCAGGAGAACACACATTAAAATAACTTTAAAGATCGGAACAAAACTAGAACCGAGAACAACTTATAAAGGGTGGTAAATCAGACACAGACAGGTGAAGAGAATTAACTAATTGGGACACAACGAGGGCAGGAAGAA
>JAHKKF010521108.1:9517-20100 GCA_019740295.1 Labeo calbasu | reverse complement strand
GTTGTTTTACACTACCATTGAGAATTTTTAACCAAAGTATATTATAGACTTTTCATTAAGACCCTAAAGAATCATATAAACTTGTGGAAAATGGGCATTCAAAGTTGATGCAAGGTTACTGAATGTGTCATACTAGTTTCTAAACTGCGAATTGTGTAAAAGAACTGTGTAGAACAGAAATATGTCACTAGGCTTTAAGCACATCTCCTTATTATTTATGCGAGAGAACGCTCTCTAACTGACCAGTGATCCAGCGTTCACAATATTAAGCCACTGTCTGTATCTTCATTCACATTTTATTTCAACTTTTGTTTAAAAACAAATGGAATATTCTGTCAGAAAGTTCTAATATTCATAAAATAAATAATTAAAAAATATACAGAGCAAAAGAACAGCTCTGTGTTTGACAGTGCTGAGAAAGCAGAGTAGGTTAAAGTTAACACCCGAAATATGAAGTTTTTGCATTTCTGAATAATTGATAGCCTAACTATTCTGCAGTTCTCAGACACTGTCAAGGGAGACTACAATATTATCTGAGGACTTCAGTCCATTTATAGCGCGTCACGCTTATGGAGAATCTGTCATTTAGTTTGATTGACGCTTGAGCATAAAAGTATGTAACGCTTCTATGAAAACCTTTTATGAATAACAAGCGCTTATGTAGAGAATAGACAATAATTTTCCAAATACAAGGTACATAACACACAACTGAAAGTCGCTTGTGACATTATTGATTTGTTGAAAACTGCTCAGCATGTTGACATTCATGTGGATATTGACTCTGTTTGAAGCAGGTCATGGCAGCATTAACAATGTAATATGTCTTTGTACCAACCCAATTCATATTTAACATTAGCTGAAAAGTCTTCATCGTCTTCTAGCTGAAATATAGCTTTTACCTGTGGTGGTTTCTGACCTCATGCATTCATTTCAGTTTCACGGAAAGCCTGGAACAGTTGAAACCGACACATTTCCTTATCTATCTAAAATGAGGATAACGCAGACTTATTGTATATTGTAAAAAAGCGACGCTTTCCTTCGAAAATATAGTAAAATAGCAACATAAATGGTAGCTAGCAAAATACATAAGTGTATATACTTGCAAGTTAGAAAGCATGTCAAATAAAATTGATATACATCGTATATTTTTACCGTTTCTGCATATATTGACCCTTTAAATTGACCTTATTTACATTATACATTTCTGCATTTAATTTATAAGGTAAAGAATCGATATTGCAGTTAATTTTGAATAATAACTATTTCTATTGTGACAAAAGTCTAATTTTAGTGTATTAATAACTGATATAAGCAGAGAGAGTTCAACGTGTTGATTGTTGTCAGGTCAGCGCCATTGCTTACTAGCGCCATCTAGAGGTGAAGTCAGGACAAACACCGCACAGGAGGTGAACGTTATCTTGTGATTTTTCTAAATTGTGCAGCATCTAAGAATTCCGTTTACATTTGTGAGTAGGATACAAATCACCTGTGCCAGGCAAAATGTGCATGCTGAACAATTGGAACATTTGTCCTCCTCTATCATTTACTCTGTCCTTTCTCACACAAACACACACACACTCACCTTCTAGTGTCCTCACACTCAAGTTACCACGGCTGAACTAACCACTTCCATCTGTAAGCTCTTCATTTATACAGTCACCACGCTTGCCAGACAAAATGGCTTCCACATGGCAATCAGACAGAACAACAACAACTGCAGGGAGAGAAGGAGATTTAGCCAACAAAATCCAGCACTGCAGAGTGAAAACCATCAGCCAGACAAAACAAAACAAGACAAGATACAAGACAAACCTTGTCCTCAGCTCACCCTTACTGAATACAAACCATCAGCAACTATTTGTCCAAACAAACCTGTGGAAAATAAATAAATGAGAGAAGACAAGAGCTTTTTCTTATATTACTATTCGCTTAGTTTTACCCACTACACTGTTGTATCTGGTAGAACTAAAATCTCTTGAAGGAACAACTGAGCTCATAATAGAATTCTTTTATTATTTGCGCAGCCTTGTTGTCTGGAAATCCATATGCTGTTAATTTTGCTCATGGAACACAATGAAGAGTTTTTTTTTTCTTCAGCTTCATCCAGTCTTTTGTATCAAAATAACATTTCTGGTTATGTTTTTCCAACAGTGGTAGAGAAGCTAGCAGGCTAATTGACTAGCGGCAGGTCAAGCCAGTCAGCTAACTGGTTAACTTGCAAGATACGTGAAAAAACAGGACAATAAATTGTTAATTTGTCCATTTATAGCTTTCATTGAAGATTGTCAGACCAAAACATAAATCATTTTCTGAAGTCAAATGATATGCTCTGCATAAACAAAACTTACATTTAAAGTCACTTAGTTATTTGCTCATTTCTGTCCCCTAATCTGTAGCTCGTGTGCCAACATCATCAATGCAAAAACAAATCGATTTTCTGTTGCAATAAACATGATATGCCAGTTTCAAATATGAGGGATAAAGAATGAGGTTTAAGAGATGAAAAATAACACCATATATACAGTAGGTCTGAACTGACATGGGGTAAATAATGAGAGAAATTTCATTTTTAGGTAACTGATGCAAATAATTAGGGCTGTCAGTCGATTACAGTTTTTATCTAATTAATTACGACATGTTGATTAATCTAATTAATATAAAAATAATAAAAAATAAATAAAAATAAATTTCACTGTGAAAATACCCACAAAAGATTACTGAAAGCTATTTTTGTGTTAAATGAGAAAGTATGAAGTAGACATAAACTGTAGCTTTAGAAAGAAATATTTTATTTGGTTCAACATCAAATTTATTACACATAAACATTTAGGCTGCAACGGCCTAATGTAAACTATGGAACATAGAAGAAAATAATTTAAGAAACATCTTAGTATTTTTTGTTCATATAATGAAAGTAATGGTAACCAAAACAGCTTTGTTACCTATAGTCTTAAAAATATTAATTTATGTTCCACAAGGTTTAATATGACATGAGGATGAGTAAATGATGACAGAATTTTTTGGGTGAACTATCCCTTTAATGTTTTTATTTTTATTACTACTACTACTACTACTATATTATTATTATTGTTTTAATAAAATTATACTCTAAATAAGAAACTAAATCTGCCAGCAGGTGGCGGTAAATGTCTTATGAAATATCTTTATGTTCAAACGGCTGATTGATTCAGGAATGAAGTAAATGGCTCTCTTTATGAACGGGCCTTTGAATCATTGAATCACACGATTCGTTCAAAATGTGGATTCATTCAGAAATTAAACACCGCTGTGTTGCTCGGAGACGTGCAACAATTCTATAGCTTCAAAGGTAATATGTTCTTTGCAAAATTTAGCAAAAACACATAATATTGTGTTGAAAATATAACACAATATCAACTTCTTATTTACTTAACAGTTGTATAAAATCACATTTAAGCTGGTGATAGATCAGCACTCGTGTCATATTGCTGCCTGTGTGATATAACAGTTAGTGTGATATGTGATATATATAAATATGAAACAAAACATATACAGGGGCATTATTTGCACCAATATCTTGAATTTTAGGGCATACCCGCATTTGTAAAGTTGTTGTCCTGAAATATAAGATGACGTACAGGTCTGGGGGCGGGGCCAGCGCGTTAACTGCCTTAACATATTTTAATTGCGTTATTTTTTCATAACTAATTATTAAGTTAATGGGTTAAACTGACAGCCCTACAAATAATTCATTTTAAGAATTGTAAACATTTATAAATAATGACTTATACCGACAATCAATATTGTTTTTAATTGTTTTTATTTTGTAAGTATGGTCCGTACTCGTAGAGCAGCAGCAGCACCAACAAACTGGGGAGAAAATATTCTGAAAATACAGCATCCATACATGAAATTAAAACCTGTAAACACACACACTCACACTTACACAAACTAAGGCCACTTTTTAGAAGACTGTACGTTTCAAATACGACAGCGGCACACCTTTTGTTGTCAGGACAAAAATCACAAACATACACTCATCATCTAGACTCAACATTAAACATGTAAGTTAATACTTTGGCCAATTCAGAGATACTGTACTGTATTTCCAATGAGACTGGATGATTGGAAATGCCACATCTCTCATTTTCCATCCGCGTTCTGTATGCCCTCTCTCTCCTCTGCTGCACAGTATATTGGTAAACATTGCTCTCCTCCACTCTTTATGTTTTTGTATTTCTATTTTTTTCCTCTGCTCCCCCTTTACTGGGCCGCCGAGGCTTCGGTTTTCCCCCCAGTAGTCACCAACTGTATGAGGCTGCCTGAGGCTGGCCGGCCTGACCCAGTGGCCCAGCTGTAGAAGGTTCTGGAGAGACAGAGAGAGAGGGGGGATTGAGAGACAGGTGTAAAATGATGGTGGTGCAAGTTGGATGGAGAGAGAGCTAGATAATGAGAACAGAGATGGGAGGAGGGAGACGGAGAGAGGAAAATAAGACCCGAACGACAAGCCTTGTCTACTCTGGAACATTCGGGAGAAACTGTAGAAGTTTCAATCCCACTGTAGCAACTGAAGTGAGACTACACATTAATTACCTCTAACACAAAGACTATTTATACTCTTCTATCACTCATGTGCTTCTCTAATCCAGCTGGGTTTGCTGCGTCTCCTCTGGGATTATGGAGTTGCAACAAATCCTCATCCTAATCTGTGCTGACTGGCTAGAGGAGATTTGCCATACTGGCCACATCTGAGCGAAGCACAGGGATGCGTTCAAAAAGTACAATCGCTCATAGGTAGAATCACTGTGTGAGATCTTTTGAGAGGCATTTGTGTTAATATCAGTTCTGCTGAATATAAAAAGCATGCGTTTCTCTAAGAGGTCTGTTCTTGGGTTGATGCTTGACATTATCCACTTAAATTCGGATGTAATTCAATCATTCATGCAGGGTATGTTTGCTTCTAAGAGGCTTTTACAGTTGCCTGTGGCTTTTTGGTTAATATTACTGAATCAAATCAAATGTAACATTTGAGGAAGGTTTTTAAGTTCTGATTTAAAACACTTCTATTATGCGAAAGCGAGATTTTCTGTTGAACGCAAATCTAGGATAACGATAATTCTAACATGAGACCTATGTGAAGTAATTCACAACAATGGATTAATGTGTATTTCAAAATATTCAGATCATCTCTGAATAAAAGACATCAAGTTATTTGGAAGAACATTACTGCCCTCTTCTGGTGAGAAATGGCCACTTTCTGATTTATCCAAGTGTTGAGGCTTCTATTATATCCAAACAGGTTAAATCTGCAATTTATGACATTGTCAGCAAGCATAATGAAATCTGGTGCTCAGTGGACATGAAAAATCTGCACTCACTCTGCGATGTATTCCAGAGGTGTCCAGCTCCCAAAATCTGCGTCAGGCATGAATTTCCTGTTCATTGGTGTATCCAAGGTAACCCTGGAGGATGATGTCATAATGTTGTTATCTCGGTGGATGATGAGACTGTGAAACAGAGCCTGCGGCAATAGCTTAGACTAGCATGGCCAACTCACAGCCCATATGTTCAGTTAATACAAACAGACAGCAGTCAAATGTGTACCATGCAGGTCACTAACAGTACAAATGACTGCAAATGCTCACACACACCAAAAAAGGATAGAATTCATTTAGATATTACATACAGTGGAAGTCAAAAGTTTGCATACACCTTGCAGGGATCATACAAAATGCATGTTATTTTATATTTAGTACTGACCTGAATAAGATATTTCACGTAAGAGATGTTTACATATAGTCCACAAGAGAAAAGAATTGAATTTATAAAAAAAGACCCTTTTCAAAAGTTTACATACACTTGATTCTTAATACTGTGTTATTACCTGAATGATCCAGAGCTGTTTTTTAGGTTGTTGTTTTTTGTTTAGTGATATTTGTTCACGAGTTCTTCAGAAAAATCCTTCAGGTCCCACAATTTATTTATTTTTTTCAGCATTTTTATGTATTTGAACCTTTTCCAACGACTGTATGATTTTGAGATCCATCTTTTCAGACTGAGGAAAACTGAGGGACACATATGCAACTATTACAGAAGATTTAAACGATCACTGATGCTCCAGAAGGAAAAACGATGCATTAAGGGCCGGGGGGTGAAAACTTTTGAACAGAAAGAAGATCTGTACATTTTTCTTATTTTGCCTAAATATCATATATTTTTTTCATTTAGTATTGCCCTTCTTGTTTCCTAGAGGACAAAATAAGTTAAATTTACCCTGATCTACAAATTCAAAAAGTTTTCACCCCCCAGCTCTTAATGCATTGTTTTTCCTTCTAAAGCATCAGTGAGTGATTGAACCTTCTTTAATAGTTGCATATGAGTCCCTCAGTTGTCTTCAGTGTGAAAAGATGGATCTCAAAATCATACAGTCATTGTTGGAAAGGGTTCAAATACACAAAAAGGATTTGTGGGACCTAAAGGATTTTTCTGAAGAACAACGGGCAGTTTAACTGTTCATTGCTTTAAAAAAAAAATAGCTGTGGATCATTCGGGTAACTGGTAAACTTTTGAACAGGGTAATTATTATACATTCAACTATTATTTTCTCTTGTGGACTATATGTAAATGTCTTTTATTTGAAATATCTTACTCAGGTCAGTACTAAATAAAAAAATAACATACATTTTGTATGGTCCCTCCTATTTTGGTAAAATAATTAACATTTTGCATGGTGTATGTAAACTTTTGACCTCAATTGTACTCCAAAAAATTAACCCAGGTAAATATAACTTATTTTCTCTTTTGTGAAACATGTGAATATCTTCTGTAGCCTCTGAAGGGCAGCATAATCGACCAGCACAAAATAAAAACTATAACAACTGGTAAGTTTTATTAAAGTCAAATAAAAAATAAAATAAAATAAAATGTCTTGTATGTTTCAAAAATACAAATGTATCACAAATCAAAACAAATTTTGATTGAGCCAATGAACAGCAGTGCTCAAAGTACATACTATAGGCTTACACATACAGTTGCTGAGAATGTATAGTTAAATTACAGTTACTTATGAAAATTACAAAGGGGTTACATCTGAATATTTTCACACAGATTTGACTAATTTCTCTCCCAAATTGCATTGATTGCTGTAAAATCTGAGACAAAATGTTTCAGAAGTTTAGTACACAAAATATGGGTTTATGTATATGCTTTATTTTTTAAGATTAACTGTTTTTTCCCCCAAGGTATTGTTAGATGCCAGTGTTTCCAGTCATAGCTATGCAAGGATTGATTTGATTATAAAAATGGTGTCAGCAATTAAACTATATCTTCTGATTTTAAATCTGTATTTAACCTAACCTAGGTGCTAAAGTCTGATTTTGTGGTGGCTGTGCTTTAAAATTAATTATTATAATCTTAATTCAACTGATGAAGGATTTTGTAAGTCTGACAGTAATTAGTGTTGAGTGCTACTGTAAGGTTAACCCTGCCTGCTTTAAAAGTTTCAAAAGGATTAACAGTTGAAAACATTAGTTAGAAATTAAGAAAAGTAATTCGTTTGGATAAATTTGTCTGCTTTTATCAGATTTACCAATTATCTAGTCCTTTCCTTAGTTTCCAGTAGCCAAAACTTAGTTAAAGCTGTTGGAGAGCTAATAATTTTGCATGAATTTGGCTATATTCCCCAACATCAGCTCTCACTATCTTTGTATACAATTCTAATTTCTGATATTTGCTGGTAGGTGACATTTAACTGTCATAACAGCTATGAACTCCCCGTGCGCCTCGTCTATGAACATTATACAGCGGAACAAGTTATCCCTTACTTTTTAGCATGAGAAATACAAGGTGTGAGAAATACTGGTTGAAATGCGTGTCTCATGGTGAATGCGTGAGACTTGAGAGCCCTGCGAGTCACTGTTGGAAAGGGTTTAAATACACACAAATGCCAAAAAAACAAAGAATTTGTAGGACCTAAAGGATTTTTATGAAGAACAGCAGGCAGTTTAACTGTTCAGGACAACTATCACCAATAAAAAAAACAAAAACAAAAATGCAGCTGTGGATCATTCAGGTAACAACACAGTATTAAGAATCAAATGTATGCAAACTTTTGAGCAGGGGGCATTTTTATGAATTCAACTATTATTTTTTCTTGTGTTTTATGTCAAATATGTCAGCATTTTGCATGATCCCTCTTATTGTGGTAAAATAATGACCATTTTGCAGATTCTGCAAAGGTGTATGTAAACTTTTGACTTCAACTGCATGTACAACACAGATGAATGAATACTAAAAGACAGGTCTCAAAATTGACCCTATGCACATTTATGCATATTTTGGTGTTATTGAGAACATGTTGATAGACATTATTTCAAAGTAAAATATGTAATAAATTGCCGTAGATCTGAAATATATCTGTTTTTACAAAAATATTAAGCAAAACAACTATTTTCAACTGTATTAATAATAAGAAATGTTTCTTGAGCAGCAAATCGGGATATTAGAATGATTTCTGAAGGATCACTGAGGACTGGAGTAATGGCTGCAGAAAATATCCATCACAGCAATAAACTACACTTTAAAATATGTTAAAATATGTTGTTTTTCACTAAAAATAATATTTTACAGTATTATTTTACTGTATTTTTTGATTAAAGAAATGAAGGCTTGGTGAGCATAAGAGACTTCTTACGGACCTCAAACTTTTTAAGAAGTACTCAGTATTTTCATTGGATCTTAGAAGGAAGCATAACTAAAACAGACAGATCAGTGTATATAGACAGATATGATAGATTGACAGATGCTCTTACGGAAGAATGGCCACAGCGACAGCTCCAGATGGAAGACCGCTGTTCTCTCCAGCCAGACTCTTGCACAACTGATGGACTGCAGCCTTGGCCATGCCGTACCCAACCATACCTACATCCAGACAGAAATATAAAAAAGTGAATGGAGCACAGAGCCCTCTTCACATGTTGAGTGCTGCAGCTCTCGCTCTATAAAGCAGACTATGGGACACAATGCATTCACACACAGCACTTGAGAGCATGCCAGCTACACAATTTGCCTAACAATATCTCACAGGCAACAGCTGTTGCTTTGAGGTTTGGTCAATAATCATTTGGTTGGATGCCTCAAGCAGAGAATAAAATGGATTTTGCAATACAAAATAAGCTAATTGAATTTGATTCCTCCTACGCAGACTATTCTTCGGTAAAGCTCATGTGCAGAAATACCAGTGTATTTAAAAGGGTCACATCATGAGGAATTAATTTTGATTTTCCAATGCACTTTGATATTTAAATTGTAACTTAAAGGAACAGCTGACCCAAAAATAAAAATTCTGTTATTAATTACTCACCCTCATATTGTTCCAAACCCAAAAGACTTTTGTTCATCTTCAGAACACAAATTAAGATATTTTTGATTAAATCTGAGAGCTTCTGTCCCGCGCAGACAGCAATGCAACTGACACATTCAAGGCCCAGAAAGGTAGTAAGAACACTGTTAAAATAGTCCTTGAGACATAAGTGATTCAACCTTAATTTTACAAAGCTACGAGAATACTTTTTGTGCACAAAGAAAACAATAATAAAAACTTCGACCCACGTTCATGGGAGTACCACGACATGTGTGGTGCTGATGTTCTGATGTAGAACATCCATCACTCTTATTTCATTGTCTGTATATTCGGGTTTAAATAAGTAAGGCTGGGGAAAAAATTGCAAGTCATCCTCTCTGTTGAAATCTTCAGACATGTTTACGAAGACATTTTTTTTTTTTTATGTACAGTGTGTCTTCTGCTTGTAAACAATTCTATTTTTGATTTCTTTGTTTACAAAAATTAATTAATTATAAAATTCATATTTAAAAATAAGTAATTAATGACAGAATTTGCATTTTTGGGTGAACTATCCCTTTAAATTTTATACAGGGTGCCTACACAGAAATCTACAGAACAAGTAATATCGTTTACAAACACATTTCTGAAATAAAGAGAGTTTAAAAATATTTATTACTTTTAAGACAAAATTTTTTTTATCTTAAATGAGAACTCCACTTTCAGAACAACAATTCACAAATAATTTACTCATCCCCTTGTCATCCAAGACGTTCACGTCTTTCTGTCTTCAGTCGTGAAGAAATTATGTATTTTGAGGACTTTTCAGGATTTTTCTCCATAAAATGGACTTCATTGGTGCCCCGGTTTTGAACTTCCAAAATGTAGTTTAAATGCAGCTTCAATGGGCTCTAAACGATCCCAGCCGAGGAAGAAGGGTCTTATCTAGCGAAACGGTCTGTCATTTTTTTCGGAAGATAATTTTTAAAATATTTTTTAAGCACAAAAGCTTGTGTAGCACAGGCTCTGGGATGTGCATTCACGGCAATACATATTATTGAATCATGTTGAACGAATCATTTCGTTCATTTTAGCAAAATATAATTATATGTTACATGTTACTTCCCTAACACATCTACTGCTTACACAACTGTTAATCACACTACCAACAAGACAAAACTATAATGCTATAAGAAACAGAAAAGATTAATTCATTGTTTACCTGGGTCTTTAGTCTATGATTAGCTCACCTCACCTCTTATCT
>JAHKKF010521107.1:0-13111 GCA_019740295.1 Labeo calbasu | reverse complement strand
ACATTTCTTTGGTTAATTTAAATAAACAATTTAACAGTTCATATTTATGTATTTAATGTAACAGTGACGTTACTATAACTTTAATAAATTATTATAAATTTAAATTTATATTATAAATTTATAACAAAATGTATTATTTAAAATAAATTACTAACTTAACAGTTCATATTTACGTATTAAATGTAACCGTCTATTACTAGTAAATTTTAATTTTAATAATGTATTTTATTTATATAGGAACTTTAAACAAAAAAAATTTATAACAAATATATTATTTAAGTAAACAATTTAACAGTTCATATTTATGTTTTAATGTAACACTGACATTACTATAACTTATATAAATTCATTATAACTATATAATTTACTCTTTTTCTTTTTTGCTTTTACAAACTGAAGAACTACTTAAAAAGCTGTGTTGTAATCATCAGCATGACATCAAAATAAATAAATAAAGTATAAATATAACAGGAGGGAAAGTAGATCCAGAGATTTATTCAGTTTGATCAAAATTTGAGCCTGAAAGGCTAAAATGGCTTCTATTGCTTGATTGTAATGAGACCTGTGTCCAATAACATCACTAGATGCATCTCTTTGTGCTGTCATCACAGGTCTACATGCAATACACACGGTTCACTGGAATGAAACTGAATTATTTCTATGCATCCTGCTGAGTTGTGATTGCAAAGTTCGCTGATAGATTTCCAGAGCTGTAGAAACAAAACTAAGAAAACTTCTTCCTTCCCCACTCCCCTCCATCCATACCTTTATGATTGACTTTTCCTCCTTTTTGACATGCATTCTTCATTATTGACATTCTGTTATATTTACATTCACTCCCATACTGATTTCCATTGTTATAAATGGGTGTCGCTGACATGAACTCATCTCAACCCCTCATCTGATCTTCCGTATCCCTCCCACCCTCCCCGAAATCTTCCGTTTTCTCTCTTTCAGAGCACATGCGACACACTCCGGAGTCACTCGGACAGTCTCGGATTCGCGCCGAACGTGCTACCTAGTCACCCGGCTATAGGCAACTTCGAGGAGTTCGCTTGTTGATGACGCAAGCGACGGGATGGTTTAGGATTTGACGGAAAACTGTGACATATATATCAGATAGACTCCAAAAGAAGTGTAAGTCCACGAAAATGTACATGTTAATAGTTCAAAAACAACACCACCACCTGAATAGAATCGATATATCATCATCAAGTACAAATAGGCAACACTTCCAAAACAAAACTCAGGTTTTATTAACATCACAGCCGCTGTTTGTTTGACATTGTGGAAAACGCCATTTCCTTTTCGGACGATTTCAAGCGTACAAATACTGTGACGGTACTTCATCCGAGAGAGTATTTTTTCCTCTGTGCTTTTCTGAATCCTGTACGAACACTGTGGGCCTAATTTGATCAAGCCGCCTTAAACGAATCTGAACAAGAACGCATTTTAATATTGCACAAAAATTGTTATAGACACAGTCGGTTCGGCCAAGGTTTGAATCTATTTTGGCACTTTTTTTGTACAATAATCGTGAGCTTTAACCGCGGTTTGACTGAATTCAGCCCTGCGATAGTATTCGACAAATGTGTAACCATTCAGAATGTTTGTCTCTGTTCATATTTTGTGTATATAAGTGCAATAATATGCATAATGTGTTAATGAATACCGTATATTACCTTCAAGTCTTAATTATTAGCTGTCAGGTAAACAGAAGGAACCAGATGCTTTCGGTACAACCTGAGTTACCAGCAATCATGCCGTTTGATTTCGACACGCTATTTATTTCCACTAGGCAGTGATGAGATGGGATGTTATAGATTACCATTTAGATTTACGAATGATGCATTTTATGTGTAAGCTTCACATCCATTTATCAGATTGTCTCCTGCAGGAGCTAATTCATTACCTTAAGTGGCAAAGACTGTATGCGATGTGTTACGTGAAAATCAAATCATCCGTCGCTGAAAAGCTCTTGACGAGTTACACGCTCATGTTAATTATGATGAGCATTCAAATAGATCACAGTTCCACATCCACTAGGGAATATTTCATTCTTTTAGATGATACAGAACTTGACGCATTACTCGAAAACTGTTCGGTTTCGATTCTTTTTATGTTTTGGGGGTCAACCTACAAGTTACAGGTGTCTTCCTTTTTCTTGCATGAACTGCTCATGTATACATGTTCAAATATAGTCCAAAATGTATCTGGACACTTAAAGGAAATAATTCACCCAAAAATGAGAATTTGCTGAATATTTACTCATTCTCAGGCCATCCAAGACGTAGATGAGTTTGTTTGTTCACAAGAACGGATTTGGAGAAATTATCATCACTTGTTCACCAGTGCTTCACTATGCAGTGAATGGGTGCCGTCAGAGTCCAAATATGAGTCTTATGTTCATGATATGGCTTTCACCTGTCTGAATCAGGTGAGAAATAAGCAAAAGTTGCCATGTTCCAAACAAATGTGACCTGGACCACAAAACCAGTCATAAGTGTCAGTTTTTCAAAATTGAGATCTATGCATCAATAAACAGGATTGGACAGTATTTGGCTAAGATACAACTATTTGAAAATCTGAAATCTGAGGGTGGAAAAAAATCAAAAGAAAATCGCCTTTAAAGTTGTCCAAATGAAGTTCTCAGCAATGCATATTGCTAATCAAAAATTACATTTTGATATATTTTTGGTAGGAAATGTACAAAACTTACTCTTTACTTAATATCCTAATGATTTTTGGCATATAAGAAAAATTTTGACCCATACAATGTGTTTTTGGCTATTGCTACAAATATAACCGTGCTACTTAAGACTGGTTTTGTGGTCCAGGGTCACAAATATGTTGGTGAATTTTGCATTATTTTAGATTATGGACTAGTATTAAACATCCTAATGATTGATTTATTTCTTATTAATATGCAGCGTTTTGCTTTACAAGACATTAATTGATGGACTTGAGTGGTGTGGATTATTGCGGTGTTTTTATCAGCTATTTTGACGGCACCCATTCATCGCAGTGCGTCCATTGGTGAGCAAGTGATGCTAAATTTCTCCAAATCTGATGAAGAAACAAACTGATCTACATCTTGGATGTCAAAAATTGTCATTTTTGGGTGAACTGATCCTTTAAAAATATCTGGGTGTCATTGCGTTAGATAAAAATGATCAAACTGAGTGGCATTTATTTATTTAAGGAATATAGCACAAGCACACTTTCAAAGCAAAATCTTTTACAAAATTTAAAAAGTGTTGAATGGTAAACAGATATACAGTGTAAAATGAAGACAGAAGGTATTTCAGATCTTAATGGATCACGTTTGTTGTTGTTCGTGTGATAAACTGAAAAATACCTTCAGAACTGTTGGTTGAAAAATGGCTTCTAGTGCAGTGACATTTTTGTGTCCAAGTACGTTTTGGGATGCTTTAGCTTCACTACAGTACATTGCAATATGGTAAAAGGCAAGATATCATCTTCCATTATGTTTTCTGCACTTCAGCTATAATGTATTATTGTATTGTTTTATATAAACTACAATGGGATTTCTAGTACAGGTATCACAATTTTAAAACAGAGAGTTGTGACATGTAAATGATCCAGTATAATAAACAATATATTTAACCATCTCTTAACATGTTGTCTGTCTGTTGATTCTGTTTGTAATTCTGTGTTGCTTTTGCCTGTTTATATGTTGATGCTTTATTATCTTAGTCATATGTGCCTAGCAGTGTTGTTAAGTAAAACTATTAAAAATTGCTTTTGGTAATTGTAATAAAGCTTAAATATAATCTATATCTCAAATACAAACAAAGAAAGCATATCCACAATATTCTTCAATATTCGCGGAAGTAAGCCTATGGGTGAGACTTCCGGTTCCTTAGCCACTATATGGAAATAAGAAGAACTACATGTAGTAAATGGCAAAATAGTTTGCACTACAAACCAGTGTGTTCATAATTAAGATAACACATCAAAATAATGTGGTAAGATACACAAATTTGCAATACCAAGCAACTTTAGGTAAAAGAAAGATTAAAAATAGGTCAAAATAGACAGATTAGATGATTAGCATGTTGTTAGCATCATTAGCAAGTTACTAGCATGTTGCTAGCTTGTTTCTAGCATGATTAACATGTTACCAACATGTTTCTGGCATTAGCAAGTTACTAGCTTGCGTCTAGCATGATTAGAATGTTATTAGCGAGTTGCTAATATGTTTCTAGCATGATTAACAAGTTACTAGCATGATTAGCAAGTTGCTAGTATGTTTCTAACACGATTAGCAAGTTACTAGCGTGTTTCTAGCATGATTAGCAAGTTACTAGTGTGTTTCTAACATGATTAACAAGTTGCTAGTATGTTTCTAGCATGATTAGCAAGTTGCTAGTATGTTTCCAACATGATTAGCAAGTTACTAGCATGTTTCTAGCATGATTAACAAGTTGCTAGTATGTTTCTAACATGATTAGCAAGTTACTAGCATGTTTCTAGCATGATTAGCAAGTTGTTAGTATGTTTCTAGCATGATTAGCAAGTTACATGATTAGTAAGTTACTAGTGTGTTTCTAGCATGATTAGCAAGTTGTTAGTGTTTCTAACATGATTAACAAGTTACTAGCATGTTTATAACGTTGCTAACGTTTCTAACATGATTAGCAAGTTACTAGCATGTTTCTAGCATGATAAGCAAATTGTTAGTATGTTTTAACATGATTAACAAGTTAATAGCATGATTAACAAGTTGCTAACATGTTTCTAGCATTGTTAACAAGTCACTAGCTTGTTTCTAGCATGATTAGTAAGTTGTTAGTATGTTTCTAGTATGATTACCAAGTTACTAACATGTTTCTAGATGTTATTAGCATATTGCTAGCATATTACTAGCATGATAATGTTTCTAGTATGGATAACAAGTTACTAGCATGATTCCAGTTGTTAGGGTTGGCTAAGTGAAGCTTGAATGAGTTTGAATGGATTCAAAATACTACATAGAAGGTTCTCAAGCTGGACTGGATGAGACCAGAAGCCAGACAAATAAAATTTACAAATCAAAAGTACAAAAAAAAAAAAAGTAAAATGAAATAAAAAAAATAATAATATAACAGTAAAAGCTGATTAGCAAAGATAAACCAAGACAGCAAACCCAGGTTTCAGTATGGTTTATTTTTCGATAGTGTTATTTTGATCAGACCAAAAAAGTCGAAATCCAACAAAAAGAGATAAATATCGAAACAAATTAAATATACATATACATATATATATATATAGCACCTGGCACAGCCCGACCCCAGACTGTTTAAACAGAACATTAAGATAAGCTGTAAAACAATGTGTTTCACTTACGCAGTTCAGTCTTGTGTGGAAAAACTTGAACAATCCTGCAACGCTGCAAACCGCACATCTGCAGCTCCATCCTGATCGCGTTCGATAACGTCCCACACAAATAAATACTGTACATACACGGTCTTAAGGTACATCAGGAGGTATTTCAGCGGGTGTGATATGGACGCCGTTATCTTTACTAACTACACTTTAAGCTACTCTCTAACTGCAGTATTTCAAGTAGATGATTTCTGACAGCTTCTGACAAGCACCGGCCAAAGGAAGTTCAGTGTTTCACATGAATTATGGGTATCTCTCTCAGACCAGAGTGTCATTTACCATGTGTAAACTGTCTAAAGCCCTTAGGCTCTTGTGATATATTACAGAGACAAACCTTCCCACACTTTGGGAGCACTTTAGTTAAAACTATTTTGTTCTAGATAACGGCAGATTCTCGTTTGAAAACTGACTGAAGTCTTACCGCAGGCACCGCACAAAAATCACATCCTTCCGTTTTGGGTCGACATGGACTTGGACACACGACATTAACTGCTTAAATGGATGAATTCTGGGATACGACTTGAAAAATCATCTGTCAGATGTGTAATATTTAATTCAACACGCTGGAACTGAGACTGTTATCTATGGAAGCCCATTGATAAAGAATAAAAAACAGTTACTGTGACTTTTTGAGAAAAAAGTCAGAATTGTGAGATATAAACTCGCAATTGCGAGTTATAAAAGTCCAGTTTTGAGGTGAAAAAAAGACATTTTCTCAGAGTTTATATCTCACAATTCTGACTTAACTCCCAATTGCGTGTTATAAACTCGCAATTTTGAGAGAAAAAAGTTATCAGAATTGTGACTTTCTTTCTTAGAATTGTGACTTTAGAATTCAGAATTATTTCTCAGAATTGCGTTATGTAAACTACGAGACACACTCACAATTCTGAGAAATAATTCTGAATTATAAGATTTCTAGAAATACAAGAGGAAAAAGGTCAGATATGAAAGTTTAAAACAATTCTGAGAAAAAAGTCAGAAATGCAAGATACAAACTTGCAATCTGTAAAAAAAAAAAAAAAAAAAAAGTCAGATATGCGAGTTTATAGCACAGTTCTGACTTTATAACTCGCAATAGTGTGTATATCTCACAATTTTGACTTTTTTTATGAATTGCAACTTCTTCTCAAATTGCGAATTTGTTTCTTGCATTCCTGACCTTATTTCTCAAAATTCAGAGTTTGTCTCATAATTCTTACGTTATAACTCCCAATTACGAGTCTGTCATGCAATTCTAAGAAAAAAGTAAATAAATAAATAAATTATATATATATATATTCTGACCTAACTCCCACTTGTGTGTTATAAAGTCAGAATTACAAGATATAAACTCACAATTCTAACAGGAAAAAGTCAGAATTGTGAGTTGATATCTCGCAATTTTGACTTAATCAGAATTGTAACTTTACTTCTTAGAATTATGATTATATTTTTCAGAATCGCGAGTTTGTCTCGTAATTCTTAATTTATCACATGCAATTGCAAGTTTATATCATGCAATTTTGAGAAAAAAATCATACATGCGAGTATCTCGCAATTCTGACTTTATAACTCACAATTGTGAGTTTAGAAAAAAGAAAAGTCAATTGTGAGATAAAAAGTAAAGCTAGTTTCGCAGTTCTGACTTTATAACACGCAATTGCAAGTTTACATAATGCAATTCAGAGAAAAAAAAAAAGATATGCGAGTTTATATCAATTCTGAGAAAAAAAGTCAAATGCAAGATATAAACTCAGAATTTGTAAAGAAAAAAAGTTGCAGTTTGTACAAAAAAGTCACAATTGTGAGATGTAAACTTGAAATTCTGAGAAAAGTCAGATATGCGAGTTTATCACAATCATCACAATTCTGACTTTATAACTCAATTGCGAGTTTGTCACGCAATTCTAAGAAAAAAAGATGAGTTTATATTGCAATTCTGACTTTTTAACTCAATTGTCAGTTTATATCACAATTTTGACTTTTTTCTTTTTTTTTTTTTTTACAAATTGCGACCTTTTTTTTGAGTTTATGTCTGCATTTCTGATTATTTCTCTGAATTGTGAGTTTGTCTCGCAATTCTGACTTTTTAACATTTAATTGCAAGTAATTTTATATCGTAATTCTGAGAAAAAAAGTCAGATATGCAAGTTATCACAATTCTGACTTTATATCTCACAACTGACTTTTTCTCCAATTGCAAAGTTTTTTTCAAATTGCAAGTTATCATCTTTTTTTTTTTTACTTTATTTCTCAGAATTGCGAGTTTATGTCTCGCAACTTTAACGTTATAATTCAATTGCAAGATTGTCACGCAATTCTAAGAAAAAAAGATATAAGTTTATATTACAATTCTGACTTTTTACAATTCTACAACAACTCAATTGCCAGTTTATATCACAATTTTGCCTTCTTTTTTTTTTTTTACAAATTGCGACTTTTTTTTGGGTTTATATCTTGCATTTCTGACCATTTCTCTGCATTGTGAGTTTATGTCTCGCAATTCTGACTTCCTAATATGCAATTGCAAGTTTACATCACGTAATTCAGAGAAAAAAAAAGTCAGAATTGCGAGATATAAACTTTATTTGTAAAAAAGAGTCACACTTTTTTTTTTTTTTTTAAGTTGCAATTAGCTTTTTTTAATTATTTTTTACCCAGTGGTGAACGCGGGCTTCCATAGTTATCGGTCAGGTCACAAAGTACAAATCTTAAACCAACCTCAAAAACACGACACTGACACTTTCAAAGTGATTTTAACCTTGACTAGTGTTTCATTTTAATTTCTTTAGTGGTTAAATAATGTGCTAATCTGCTGTTTACAAGCTGAACAAGTAGCCTAGAAATAATATTTCAATAGCTGTGAACTTGGACCAACATCTGGCTTTTAAAAAATGTTTAATTTTAATAATTTCATCTGTTTTTGTTTTGTTTACTTTTAGCCTTTACATCAATTAAAAATTCTTCAATGCAGTCATATGGTCATCTAAAGATATTTTAATATGATTAAAACTAGCATTTGTGTAGCATGACAGACCTACTTTGCGTCCAACTCCAAATCAAACACTTTTTGGTAAAGCATGATGAGTTTTATTGCTAAAATCTTTTTTTTATTGTTTAAATTTATCTTTTTTTTTATCTCAGGCTAAGAGGTTATTGTTAAGATCTTCTGCAAATGTGAATTGCTTTTAATTTAATTCATCTTTCTTGAGGCAAAACTTATCCCTAAGTCTATATATATTATTTTCTGTAAGGGAAAAAAAACGTTTTACAATTTTGTGACAAATATTATTTTTTCTTTCTTATGAGGCAACGGGTATGATTTTACATTCAGTGATATTTTCTGTCCGCTGGTGCTGTAACGCAAAGTCAAACTAGCAATACAATAAAAGGATGCTGTCATCCTTCAAAACCGAGGCAGCGCTTCAAAAGAATCAGAGATGCGTAAAACTTGCTTGAACCCAAATGAAACAAACGTTGCATGAAAGAAACTGAAATGGAAATAAATACTGTAAAACAAAGTGTCATCCTGTTGTGTCATAAACAAAACAAAAACACACACTCCTACACACACAGCAGTCTGAAATGTAAATGTAATTGACGTGACGAAGGAGGGGAAGTGGCAGACATACTCTTGCAGTCTGTTACGTCACAGTTCCTCTGAACCAGAAGACGGTGCATCCAGAGAAGCGAACGGCTCCGACGGGCTCTTTGAACGACATGCGTGTGGCGTCCCAACATGCTTGATTGAAGGATTTCAAACCAAAGTAAGGCCACAACTCCCAAAAATGAACAAAAACTGCAAATCAGAAAGATATGATGTTAAAATGAGTCATTTTGCATTGAAACACTAATTAGATCTTCATATGTATTAGTATTATCTAGTCTGAGGGCAAATTGAATCCTGTGGAAGTATATCAATGAAATGCAATTCACGCACTGTACAGGTTGAAGGCACTTCAGCTGCTCCCTCTGCTGGCCTGATCCGGCACAGGGTTGGTGTTTATCTCTTCCTCGTCGCCCTGCTCCTCCTCTTCCTCTTCAGCCCAGCCGCCCAAGCGGCCAGAAGTGGGCGGCACCAGGGTGACAGTCTGTGCGGGCTGTATCTGAGGACCTTGGGCTGAAAGAACGAACCGTTTTATATAATTATACCATGACCAGGTATGAGAGTTATTAATACAAAGATTCAAGTTTTGAATTTGAAGCTCAGTCTGGTTAAGAAACATTTGCTTATGCTTATGCTTAATAACTTAAAAAAGTAAAGCGACCAACCACAAACTGTAAATCAAGTAACATTCTGTAGTAACAAAATATGGTCAAAAAATAAAACCCAAAACATTGTGGAAAATAATGATGAATTTGATTGCTAAAATCTTTCTTTTTGCTTAGATTTTGCATTTTTATATGCAAAATGGGTTATTATGCATGTATAAATTAGTAATAATTTATATATTAATAAATACTAATATATATACATATATCTGTATCTATATATATATATATATATATATGAACAATGAACAATACATTTATTACACTATTTAATCTTAGTTAATGTTAGTTAATGAAAAAATACATTCGTTCACTGTGTGTTCATGTTAGTTCACACTGCATTAACTAATGTTAACAAATACAACTTGTGATTTTAATAATGCATTAGTAAATGCTGAAATTAACATTAAGATGAATAAATCCTGTTAAAGTATTGTTCATTCTTAGTTCATGTTAACTAATGTAGTTAACTAATGTTAACTAATGAACCTTATTGTAACGTGTTACAAGTAATTGATTAGTCGAATAACATCCCTAGTAAAACAGTAGCACTTCATAAGGTTGAATTTGTCAATATTTGTTCATGCATTCTGTATCATGAACTAGCAATAAAAAATACTTTTATAGCATGTTTTAATTCTAAAATATTTTTTAAATGTTCATTTTTACATATGCCAACACATTAACATGTCAAGCTGTATAAATCAACAATTTATAATATTAATATTGACCATGAATACGCATTGAAAAAATTGTTTATAAGTTTATTTTTATAAATGTATTTATAAATTAATATTAATAATCTATATATGAATAAATGTATATATTTACAAAATGAATTAATAATTTATATATTAATATATACTTATTAAATATATATATATATATATATATATATACACACACACACACATATAATATTAATATTTAATTTAAAATTATTTAAATATGTATACATAACATTTATATATTTTTTACAATGTCACATTTAATTAATCAATTAATTAATAAATGTTAAACTTTAAAAAAAAAAAAAAAAAAAGTTGACACTTAAATGCATATTAAATGCAATAAATATATTTTCTTTCCAAATCTCATATAAGTCTCATTCTTAAAGGGACAGTTCAATATATTATTATTATTATTATTATTATTATTATTATTATATATACACATATATTTAAAAAAAACTGGGATCAGAAAGATAAAAAAAAAAAATTAAAATGCAGAAAATAATTAATACTGTAAATTGTAAATTCCATTTTAATATATTTTAAAATGTAATTTATTCCTGTGATGCAAAGCTGAATTTTCAGCACCATTACTCCAGTCNCACACACACACACATATAATATTAATATTTAATTTAAAATTATTTAAATATGTATACATAACATTTATATATTTTTTACAATGTCACATTTAATTAATTAATTAATTAATAAATGTTAAACTTTAAAAAAAAAAAGTTGACACTTAAATGCATATTAAATGCAATAAATATATTTTCTTTCCAAATCTCATATCAGTCTCATTCTTAAAGGGACAGTTTAATATATTATTATTATTATTATTATTATTATTATTATTATTATATATACACATATATTTAAAAAAAACTGGGATCAGAAAGATAAAAAAAAAAAAATTAAAATGCAGAAAAAAATTAATACTGTAAATTGTAAATTCCATTTTAATATATTTTAAAATGTAATTTATTCCTGTGATGCAAAGCTGAATTTTCAGCACCATTACTCCAGTCTTCAGTGTCACATGATATGTTTTAATATTTCTTAATATTTTTTGGAACCTGTGATTCTTTTTTCAGGATTCTTTGATGAGCAAAAAGTTAAAAAGAAAAAACAGGATTTATTCAAAATAGAAATTTGTTCTAACAGTATAGATCTCATCAGTTTAACACATCATTGGTGAATAAAAATATAAATTTCTTTCAAAAATAGAAAATAAAAATTTACTGACCACAAACTTTAAAATGGTAGTTTATATTGTTAGAATTTTTTTTTTTTATAATAACCACTGTTCTTTTTAACTTTTTATTTATTAAAGAATCCTAAAAAAAAAAAAAAAAAAAAAAAAAAATCACAGGTTACAACAAAATATTAAGCAGCACAACCGTTTCTAACACTGATAATAAATCAGCATATTAGAATGACTTCTGAAGGATCATGTGACACTGAAGACTGGAGTAATGATGCTGAAAACTCAGGTTTTAATCAAAGAAATAAATTAAAATTTAAAATATATTCACACAGAAAACAGTTATTTTACATTGAAATAATATTTCACAATTTTTCAATTTTTTTTTCTGGATTTTTGATTAAATAGATGCAACCTTGATGAGCATAAGAAACTTCTTTAAATGCATTTTAAAAAACATTATATATGCATCTCATGCAAGACTCACCACTGTTTGTGCTCAAGTCCCTCATTGGCACAGAGGCCTGAAACGGTCCAGATACATGCTGGGTCTTCTGCTGATGCACCTGAGGGAATGACCACAAAGGTATTAGGAAACTATACTGGATTATAAAGCAGTTTGAGTATATTGTGACCACTCACCTCGTGCATGTATATAGCATGCAGGCTCATCTCAGCAGACGCAAACTCTGACGCCAGAGCCGAATAAGACTGGCTGAGCATCCTGGAGTCACTTGCAGACATGCTAATGAAAAGAAAACATTGATTACTTCAGATCTGAATCGAACTCTTTCCATTACTAGTTTTCCCAACAGCTACCTGTCGCCCATAGTGTGGTCGCTGCAGTACATGGTGCCGTCGTGGTGCTGTCGGGACGGCAGGAGAGTGTGTGAGCGAGAACGGCTGGCGTGGGGCTGCTGAGACAACGAAAGGGACGCCAGGACGCTAGCGGCAGCCGAAGCCGCGCTGCTCGGCGGGATGAAGCGGCGGTTCCTCCCAGGCAGTCCGGAGGCGGTCAGTACGGGGTGAGCCAATACACTGGCTAACAGGTTATCAGGCTGAAACGCAAAAATAATGCAAAAACATATGCATCTCATTAAGGGAAGTGAAAAATGAGCTGGCAACGTGATGAGGCAGATGTAACCCCGCAGACGCAGATGGCTGAAGTCTCTGCGCTCAGGATTATGATCTGTGAAATAAGCAATCTGGCAGTGAGCGCTGAAACAATGCAGAGGCATAAAATGAAATGTCAATATTTCTTGTCTTCTGGCAGGTTTTTTAATATCCTGAATGCCACAGGAAATGTTTTTTTCTTTCATTTTCCCTTCGCAATGGAGTGTTTCTAAGTGTGTTGCGCTTAATAAATAAAAGCTCCACTCTGAAACCACTGAACTACCGCAACTATCAACTTTGAAAATCATTACTTTGAGTTCAACTTTTTACATGAATTTTTTGTAGGTAAATTGATTCATTCAGATGAATGATAAAAACAGTTTGTAAGATAAAACTAAAACTTTAGTCAAACACACTT
>JAHKKF010521103.1:0-13226 GCA_019740295.1 Labeo calbasu | reverse complement strand
TTCTTTCTTCAGTCGTAAAGAAATTATGTTTTTTGAGGAAAACATTTCAGGATTTTTCTCCATATAATGGACTGGTATGGTGCCCCGAGTTTGAACTTAATTACAACGTGAATACATATGTTTTTAACTATATGATTTGTAAAATCTTATAGTTAGATAAAAATCCAAACCACTATAGTTGCTAAAATAGTTGCTCAAGCATTGTGTCCAAAAAATGTGGATGAAGTGGCCAAATATTACAAGTTTTGCCCAAATTAAGTAAGGATTTGATTCTGTGAGAAATATGTAACTCTGTCAGTTGCCAGTCTATTGGCGACCTCTGCAGGTTAAGAAGTTCATTTACATAATTATCATTATGGTCATTACATGTAATCATTTAAACTAACAGGTCTGACATGAATGCAAATTTGAATAGCACCCTGCTCTTGTGGCAGTAATTTTTGCACAAGGCACCACTCACATTTTTGTTAATTCAACATTTATGCAGATATTTGTTGTGCATTGCTTTCTCAGCTCCAGCAGTCAAACAGCCGCAAACAGTCCACCTTCCAACCACAAACAAGTACAGCAGAGAACCATGTGAGTATACAACTCTCGCTTCCACTCTCACACATATAGTACAAACACCTGCCGTTATGTGACCTTATTGTCCTTTTCCTCCCTCAGTGTACAGGGTCATCAAAAACCAACCGCCCCCTATCCTGTCCATTGAGCTGGACCACAACCCGTTCAAATGCAAGATCGCAGGCTGCCTCAAGTCTTTCCGCAAGGCGTCCCTGCTGCACTACCACATGAAGTACTATCACGCACAGAGCGACCCAAGCCCCCCTCGCTGCGTCCAGACGCGCTCCTCAGAAAAACAGAACCACAGCCAGGAGACCCCTCGCAGGCGCCGTACCGTCTCGGCCTCCCACCGTTAGTGCAAACTTTATCTATCAGTATTTACTTTAGCGGTTTGTGTGGGTGTTTGTTTTTGTTTGGGTCAAGTCCGTTGACATTTTGTCCATGCTTGTGTGTGTTTGCTTGCATTAGCATCATTAATGTGTCCATATAATATTCATTTACTAGGTAATCATTTTTTTTTAGTTTTTGATCTTCTAGAAGGCATTTACATAAGTTTAAAGATTTAAAAAAAAAAAATTTCTCATACTGTTTAGGGTTCATTTACATGATAATGCTGTGCTAAAAAAGTTTTGTCATCACCGTTCTCACAAATGCACTATATTATGCATGCAAAGTCAGTGGATGGCGATGTTGCGTAAAGATGATAATGGAATTTTTTTTCCGAAAGCACACTTGAAATTTATAACTCTTTTTATAACTATTTTAACAATTCTTAGAAAAATAAAATATCACAATTACCTTTTTTTTTTATTTTTGTGGCCAAAAAAAAAATTCTAAATCAGAATGTAAATTCAGATCCCCACGCCCCCCACCCCAGAATTCTAAGATGTTAACGTTTGGAGGAAATACAGATAAATACAGAATAGCGAGATGTAAATGGCAGAATTGTGAGATTTAAACTAAAAAAAAATCTGAATTATAGGATTCAAACTCCAAAATTTCTAAAATTCTAAATCAGAATCTAAATTCATAATTGTAAGTTAGTAAGTTAATAGTAAGTTAAAGTCATAATTGCTAGTTTACAAGTAAAAAAGTCTGAATTGTGAGATAAAACTCCGTTTTTATATTTATTTATTTTATTTTAATTTCTTATTGGTAAAAAATCTGAATAGTGAAATTTAAACATTTTGGTCCGTTTACACTGAAACGCAAACCCCAGAGTTTTCAAACTGAAACGGGGTCTGCAGCTTTTCGAAAGTCTTTGTTTTCGAGGGTCGAAAATGCCGGAGTAGCGTAAACAACAGGCATAACCATAGCAAAAGTTATGCATTTTAAAATGGAAATGCACTAGTGTAAACGTAGCCTTAAACTCAGAATTCTTTGGGTGAAAAAAATCAGAATTGTGAGATTTAAACTCAATTTTGAGGGGATAAAAATCTGAATTGTGAGATTTGAACTTGAAATTTTGAGAAGAAAAAAGTAAAAACTCAGAATTCAGAGGAAAAAAGTCAATTGTGATATGTAGACTTGTAATTGTGTGGAAAAAAGTCTTAGGGGGAAAATAAGTCTGAATTGCAAGATGTTTATAACTCCCATTGCAGTGGAATTTGTGCTTTTCTAATTTTGCAAATCGCTTACATGCACGAACAGCTGTATTACACATTACAGGAAAAGTAAAATCAAAACCATAATGATTTTCCTTCAAATGAACTTCCTTCCACAGATACTCCCTCTCCTCTGAGTGACAGTAAGTCTGGTCTGTCGCCCCCTGCTGTCGGCAGCATGCACCGGCAGCGCTCGGCTACGCTGGGCGCAGAGAGGAGCAAAGAGAACCAACACTTCAACCGCTCGCTGCATGACGACAGAGACTGGGTTGCCAAGGAAACAGGTATTTGAGAACATCGTGATCATTCCATCCTTTTCTGTGCACATGCTCATGCTGATTCCTCTGCATATTACCACAATCAGGCCGTGACAGTAATAGAGATTGATTTTCTCATCTGAAGGGGTGAAAGAACGCGAGAGGCTGAGGGAGAAGCGGCAGAGGGATTTCTTCCGCATCAAACTAAAGAAAAAGAAGAAGAAGAAAAGGAAGTCGAAGTCAGGTGAGATGGCTGTTTTAGTGCAGTGGTGTCTCTGTGTCTTCAGCTCTTTGCTGTCCCCTCTGTTTGTCTGCTGTAGCTGCAAGTTTTCTCTAAAGTGTTATGTAAAATTATTTAGAACACAACAGTATATTCAAGCAACAGGTTATGATGTCATGTTCTAGGGTTTCTGTTCGGAAGAAATAATAAACTATTTTTAATAAGTTACACATTTAAAATGTAAAAATATATTGTCTACTAATGCCACACTAAAAACTATGGAAGCACATTTCTGCTACTGAATGATACAAAAAGGTTATTGTGACTTTCTCACATTTCTGACTTAGCTTTCTCACACTTGTGTGTTATAAAGTCAGAATTGTGAGATATAAACAAGCTATTCCAAGAAAAAGTCACAATTGCAAAATATAAACTCACAATTCTGAGAAAAATATGAACAATATCAAGATATAAACATGCAATTCTGAGAAAAGTCACAGTGTCGAGATAGAAACTCACGATTCTGAGAAATAATCACAATTTCAAGATAGAAACTCGCAGTTCTGAGAAAGTCACAATTTTGAGATATAAATTCGGAATTCTGAAAAAAAATTCACAATTTCGAGATAGACAATCCATTGCATTGTAATTGTATAATTGATGCAGTTTAATAATAATCATGTAATAATTCAAAAATAAAATGAAAAATTAAATCCTTTTTAAGTGACAATGGAGATATTTAAACCTGTGTATTTAATACATGATTTAAAATGTAGTTAAAATAATAAATATTACTATAAATTATATTTATATATATATATATGATTATACATTATTTTTATGTAAAAAAAATAAATAAAATACTTTAAAATGTAGTTAAATGAAACAAAATAATTATTTAATAATTGTTTTTTAAAATGGACATTTTAAATGACATTTAAAATATACTTACATTCATGGGGTCAACCAATCAGCTTTTTTACATTTTAAGAGCCACTCCCTCTCCCACATAGTCATAAGATGATGTACAAGTTGTCTTTTAAATGAAACACGCTCATTTTTACACAGTATTTATTCAATTCACTTATTACTAAACTTACAGAATACAGAAATTCTCAATCATTTTAGAAGTGCTTAACGCCATTAAATCAAAGCACGGAATGTCACAGAGTGTTGGGACACCAAATCTATGTGTCATTCGTCTTGAGTTATTAATAGACTCTCACAGCCACCCACAAAATGAGCGTTTTAGTTGCCAGTCCCTTTTGACAACATCAAAAACTGAATCAGATCTTCAAGCCGCCTCGTCGGTGAGGAACAGCTCGGTCTGTGTTTAACCCTGTGTGGCGTCTGCTCTTCCTCCTCTGACAGACTGTTACAGCACTGAGGAGAGCATTGGCCTAAAGCCTCTCCCCTGCAATCTGAATTCGGCCCACAAATTGCCCCTCTCCCTCACACACCGATCCTACACGGGACACTGCCCCGAAAAGATGCTCAGCCAGGGTGGGTACCACAAAACGCAGATCCTCTGAACTCACAGCTGCCTGCTTTGTGTTTTTTCTCCTGCCTTGATGTCTCAGTGTCTTGACTAGCTGTCCACTAGTTATCAGATGTGTTTAGTCATTCCCGCTCTGTATATTTTTTTGTCTAGTGTGTGTGTGCATGTGTGATTAGAGTAGCTGATAGTCTTGCATGGATGACTGTTGTAAAAACAGACCAAATCTGCTGCTTTAGTGTAAATTGTGGTGGTTCCTGTTTTCTTCCAGGTGAAGACAGCAGCAGTGATTTGTCCTCAGACAGTCCCATATGGAGTGAGGACGAGTCTGACGCTGAGTTGGATCTGAATATGCCCCTTTCTGAGCAGGGTGTGGAAACGGTCACTCACGGCTCAGAGATTGTACGCTGTATTTGTGAAGTGCAGGAGGAGAACGACTTCATGATACAGGTGAACTACCACCCTCTAACACCGGACCAGACCTCAATCCTTGATTTTCAATTTAGTTTTATTTATTAGGAGTTCAAGCACATAGTGCTGAAACCTTATTGTAATTGTTAGAATGGCCAAACATCAGCATTCTCCATCTAAAAATCATCAGGCAGACCAAACCTTAAGTCGTAGAGAAATGAAACTTGGAGGGATGGTAGTACTCACACCGTCTACAATGTCACCAAGGCTCGTCCTGGTTGACCTGACGGGGCGCTACAGCAATCAGAAGTACAAAATCGATCATCATGAATTGTTTGAGTATTTTTGACTTTTTAAAAAAAGTTTTGTGAGCCAGTCCTGGGTTTTTTACCCGATTGGAACCAAACCAGTGCAGAAAGATTTGTTTAAAAAAAAATGTTTGGCCACTTGGCGGTGCTATAACAGGGGGAAAAAAACCACAAAAACGGCTATAACTACACACCCGTTAATACGATTGACTTGAAAATTGGTATGCTGTGTCTTTGTCCAAAGTGGCACAAGTGTCTATGAAGACATTCAAGTATCTCAAAAAACACGGCCACCATTGGCCAAGGAATTTTGGGCACCTATTCAAGAAGGTTAACGGATTGATTTGAATCAGGTGTGTTAAATAGGGGAGGCACACAAAATGTGCAGAGCAGTGGGTCTCCAGGACCAGGATTGAAAACCACTGCTCTAGGTTAATAATTATTAGGAAAAAAAAAACAAAAAACAAAACACTTTCCTCTTTGGATAGCTATAACAAGGACCAAATATACCCAAAAGCTTATAAATCCAAAACAAAAACTCAAAACTACATGAAACTAGGTGAGCACATATGACAGATGATTAAACAAGCATGCAAAGTTTTATGGAAATCCGACAATAGGATAACAGTTCTAAACATTAAAAATCATATTTCTGTGGTAAATTACCTGGATTTGCTAAAAATGCTTTTTTAAATTATTGATTTAGTTTGTTACAGGCTTGCTTAATAATACATAATGTCTTTTTACATACATGCCTAAATGCCTTAAAGCACTGGATTCGTTATGTGCAGGAATATTATTATTCTTGCTGTTTGTGTTTAATTTATAATGTGACATAGGCAGCACCTATATTTTTAGAGTTTCACTGGAAACAATTTAAAGTAATGTTAATTTTCCATAACTAACATTAACAAAGATAATTAATGCTGTTACAAATGTATTGTTCATTGTTAGTTCAAGTTAGTTAATACATTCACTAATGTTAACAAATGATATCTTATTGTACGTGTTGCCGTTTCACTATCATCAGCTTTTTTTAATAATAAAATGTAGCCTAGGCTAAAATCTTGCCTAGGGCAGCAAATTGGCAAGGGCTGGCCCTGCTTGCAGCTGTTTATTGTGATTACTGTTTATTTTTAAACATTTCTTCCACATTTTCCATAATTGTTTTTTTTTCTTCTTCATATGATACATTTGTTGGCAAACCAAACTCAAATGAAAAAGTCTGTTTTGAACATAAACACGAATAAATTGCCTGTAAAACAAACATTAGAACGGTCATATTTATATATGTTTATTAGACTATATAATATATAATAATATGTGACCCTGGAACACAAAACCGGTCTTAAGGTATATTTGTAGCAATAGCCAAAAACACATTGTATGGGCCAAAATTATTGATTTTTCTTATATGCCAAAAATCATTAGAATATCAAGTAAAGATCATGTTCCATTAAGATATTTTGTAAATTTCTACTGTACAAAACTTAATTTTTGATTAGCAATATGCTTTAAGAACTTAATTTGAACAACTTTTAAAGGCAATTTTCTCAATATTTACATTTTTATAGTTGTATCTCGGCCAAATATTGTCATATCCTAACAAACCATACATCAGTGGAAAGCTTATTTATTCAGATCATGTATAAATCTCTGATGTATAAACTTTAAGATGATGTATAAATCTCAATTCTAAAAAATTGCCCCTTATGACTGGTTTTGTGGTCCAGGGTCACATATATGATAAAAAATAATATATGCTACTGATTTATTAACTGGTTTATGGAAACTCGGCATTTTTCCCTCCTCATCCGGTGGTGTCAAGTCTTTATAGTATGACTGAAAAAAGAAATCAGAATTTAAACCAGTTAAGCACTGGCACAATTACTTGAATTATTTTGTGAATTCTGAATTATTTAATGTGATGATAAATTAGGATTTTAAAGATTCATATGCATGTGCAGTAATTGTCTGGGAGATTGATGGATGTTTCCTGTGCTCTCTGCAGTGTGATGAGTGTTTGTGCTGGCAGCATGGGACGTGTATGGGTCTGTATGAGGACAGTGTGCCAGACAGCTACAGCTGCTACATCTGCAGAGACCCACCAGGTGAGAGACCACAACTTCCCCAAACCGTCTCAATTTAGTGTATAGAAACTTTTAATTTGATATTCGTCTTTGTGGACTGTGTGTGTTGGCAAAACAGAACAAGGATCAAAATATGACAACCACTTCAGTACATTTTGTTGTCTGGATCTGTGTTAATCTTTAAATATGCATGTGTTTGTATGCAGCCCAGAGGCAGAGTCAAAGGTACTGGTATGATAAAGACTGGCTGAGCAGTGGTCACATGTATGGCTTGTCTTTCCTGGAGGAGAACTACTCCCACCAGAACAGTAAGAAAGTGACAGCTGCCCATCAGCTCCTGGGGGACGTCCACCGTGTGTTTGAGGTTCTGAATGGCCTTCAGCTCAAGATGAGCATCTTACAGTGAGTAATTACTCTGCTCTAATGCTCTCAATGCAGTAAACTATTTGACTAATAATTCAATTGTGAATGATTGAGGTATGAATGAAAGCTCCCTGCTTTTTAGGACACAAGCCCATCCAGACTTAAAGTTCTGGCGGCAGCCCTGGAAATCTGCAGACGGCTTACGGAGGAAGATGGCAGGTGACTCAGGCATAGCTACTCCCTTCCCCTCCTCGCCCCCTGAAATGGGAGTGAATGAATTTGAGACGCTAAAGAGCGAAGTCCCATCGCCTGTGGAGACACATTGCTCTTTCCAGGACTCGTACATTAGCAGTGAGCACTGCTACCAGAAGCCCCGTACATACTACCCGGCGGTGGAGAGGAGACTTGTGGTGGAGACACGGTGTGGTTCTGAGCTAGAGGACAGCCTTAGGAGCACCGAGGACCTACTAGAGATGGCCGAGCAGAGGTACGGCACACCGTTGGACCACGACCAACACAAGCTTCAGCTGGCTGACCGCTCCTTTAGTAAGGTGAGTTATCAAGCTGCTTGCAACTTTTCTGCCAATGCACACTACAATAAAAGAAGCTTGTTGGCCTGTGTACAGTTAAAGACACAGTTGTGTTTTCTTTATTGGTTACACTGTATTGACCTTATTTTCCAGAGAAACAAGTGTGCCACCAGTTTTACAATATTGTCTTTGAATTCCATTTTTGTGGTAGCTCTGTTCATTTCTATGGCATTGAAAAGTAATTTAGCTGGAATAGTGGATTTATGTGTTGTAGAGTTAAATTAGCGTGAGCATTGTAATGTTTAAAGCAAATGTCTTAACAAATGTCAGTAGACCAGGAAGATTTTAAAACGAGCGGTTCATTCATAAATCCATCAGTTCACTGTGGAAATACAACCAGAAGACAGAATCTGTTTTCAAATCAGTTTAAAATGTTTTCACACTAGTTGATACCAGCTTGAACCAGTTTGATGTTTTAAAATCAGTTTGAGAACGTTTTAAATTAGTTTGAGAACTCATTTCAAATCAGTTCATAGTCTGATTTTAAAATGGTTTAAAATCTGTTTTCATACCAGTTTGAGAACTATTTTAAAACCAATTTAGTCTGTTTTCAAAAGAGTTAAACCTGTTCAAAGTCTCTTCAAAACGGTTGATTTATCCGTTTTCAAACCAACTTGATGTCTGTCATCAAAACTGTTCAAAGTCTGATTATAAAACGGTTCAAAATGTTTTCATACCAGTTTAAGATCTGTTTTCAAACCAGTTAAAATGTTTTCACCAGTTGAAATCAGCTTGAACCAGTTTGATGTTTTAAATCAGTTTGAGAACTCGTTTCAAATCAGTTCATAGTCTGAATTTAAAGTCAAAACGGTTGATTTATCAATTTTCAAACCAACTTGATGTCTGTCATCAAAACTGTTTAAAGTCTAATTATAAGACAATTCAAAATGTTTTCATACCAGGTGATAATCTGTTTTCATACCAGTTTGAGATGTTTTTACAGCAGTCGATACCAGTGTGAACCAGTTTGATGTTTTCAGATCAGTTCAAGAACTAATTTCAAATCAGTTTGAGAAACTGTCAGATCAATTCAAAGTCTGATTTTAAATTGGTTTGAAATCATTTTTCATATCAGTTGATAATCTGTTTTCATACCGATTTGAGATCTGTTTTCAAACCAGTTTATTGTTTTATAAACAGTTTGAGTTCCATTTTCAAATCAATTTTAAGTCCCATTAAACCAAAGTCTGTTTTTAAGACGGTTGATTTATATTTTCAAACCAACTTGTCTGTCATCAAAACATCAAAAATCATTTTTTTTTAAAAGGTTCAAAATGTTTTCATACCAGTTTAAGATCTGTTTTCAAACCAGTTTAAAATGTTTACACCAGTTGATACCAGTGTGAACCAGTTTGATGTTTTTAGATCAGTTTGAGAACTTGTTTCAAATCAATTAGAGAACTCGTTTTAAATCAGTCTGCTTTTAAAATGGTTTGAAATCAGTTTTCATACCAGTTGATACCCTATTTTCATTTCAGTTCAAAAACTGTTTTCGAACCAATTTAGTCAAACCAAAATTTTGAGTTCCATTTTCAAATCAATTCAGTGTCTCGTTAAACTAGTTAAAAGTCTGTTTTTAAAACAGATTTTTTCAAAATCAGATTTTTGAAATGATTCAAAATGTTTTCGTGCCAGTTCGAGAACTGTTTTCAAACGTTTTTAGTCTGTTTGACTTTCATTTTCAAATCAATGTAATGTCTTGTTAAACCACTTCAAAGTCTATTTTCAGAATAGTTGATTTTCAGAATAGTTAATTTATCCATTTTTCAAACCATCAAAACCGTCCTTTTAAAACTCTTTTAAAACAGTTTGAAATCTGTTTTCAAACTAGTTTATCTTGTCGAAGGCAGTACAAAGTCTGTTTTCAAAACTGTTAGAAATGTTTTTAAACCATTGTCTTTTCTGTTGCTAAATAAGCTCAGAGGTTTTCAAACCAGTTCAAAATCTGTCATAGTGTCAGCAACATGTCACAATTGCACACAGAAGATCACCATATTTCATGCACTTTGTTTTGCTGTGTATTATATAAAACTGAACTAAATAGTTTTAGACTACAAACAAATGTCCGATTGATGATACATTTAATTACCATTATTACTGATTTGTCCATTTATTTGTCTATTTATTTTCTTTTTTAATTATTTATCAGCATCAATAACGTGAGAACATAAGTACATACCGAACACGCAACTCATTGGTTTCTGTTGTCAGGAGCTGGAGTGCCGTATGAAACGACTGGTGTCCGCAGAGCAGGAAAAGAGTTGTGTGGTGGAAATCAAGGAAGAGGAGCCTGACCCTGTGACCCCTGACCCAAAGCCTGACCCTGACCTTGTGCTGCACCAGCAGTGGCAGCTGAACCTGCTGGAGCACATTGAAGCAGTGCAAGACGAGGTGACGCACAGAATGGACCTTATTGAACGAGAACTAGATGGTGAGACTTTTACAAAAAGATTTTCTGGTTTTAAACTGTGAACATAGTTTCAGATTGATGTACAGTCATGGCAAAAAATATTGATACCCTTGCAATTCTGTCAGAAAATGCAACACTTCTCTCAGAAAATTGTTCCAGTTGCAAATGCTTTATTCACGTGCTTGTTGTTTTTGTTTGCACTGCAACAACACAAAAAAACAGAGAACAAAAGTCAAACTTGATAAAATTTCACACAGAATGGACTGGACAAAATTATTGGCACCTTGTCAGAATTGTAAGAAATATTTGCTTTTCAAGCATGTGATGCTCCTGTAATTTGTATTTAGACATACCTGTGGCAAGTAACAGGTGTGGACAATATAGTAATCACACTTGCAGCCAGGACAAACATGGACAATCTCAAGGCTACAAGTCCATCTCCAGAGATCTTAATGTTCCTGTGTCCACCGTGTGCAATATCATCAAGAGGTTTACAGCCCATGGCACTGTAGCTAACCTAATGTGGACGGAAGAGCAAAATGAATGAAAAATTACAACAAATAATTGTTCAAATGGTGGATAAAGAACCAGATTAACTTCCAAACAAACTCAAGCTGATCTGCAGACACAGGGTACAACAGTGTCAGCTCACACTATCCGTCGCCATACGAATGAAAAGGGACGCTATGGTAAGAGACCACTGCTGACATAAAGGCATAAAAAAGCAAGACTAAAGTTTGCCCAAACTTATGTGACAAAACCACAATCCTTCTGGAAGAATGTACTGTGGACAGATGAGACAAAAGTAGAGCTTTTTGGTAAAGGACATCATGGCACTGTTTACAGAAAAATAAATGAGGCCTTCAAAGAAAAGAACACAGTCCCTACAGTCAAACATGGCGGAGGTTCAAAGATGTTTTGGAGTTGCTTTGCTGCTTCTGGCACTAAATGCCTTTACTGTGTGAACGGTATCATGAAATCTGATGATTACCAAAGAATTTTGGGGCGTAACGTAGTGGCCAGTGTCAGAAAGCTGCGTCTCCACCAGAGGTCAAGGGTCTTCTAGCAGGACAATGACCGGAAACACACTTCAGAAAGCACTCAGAAATGGTTACACAGAAAGCACTGGAGAGGTCGGAAATGGCCAGCAATGAGTCCAGATCTGAATCCCATAGAACGCCTGTGGAGAGATCTCAAAACTGCAGCTGATAGAAGACATCCTTCAAATCTGAATGACCTGGAGCAGTTTGCAAAAGAAGAGTGGTCCAGAATTCCAGTAGAGAGTTGTAAGAAACTCATTTATGGTTACAGCCAGGAAGCGACTGATTTCAGTTATTTTTTCAAAATATTAAGTTAAGGGTGCCAGTAATTTTGTCCAGTGTGTTTTTTGCTTTCTGTGTGGAATTGTATCAGGTTTGTCTTTTCTTCTGTTTTTTTTTTTGTGTTGTTCCAATGCAAACAAAAAAAATAAACACGTGAGTACCAAAACATTTGCAACTGCAACAATATCCTGAGAGAAGGGTTGCATTTTCTGACAGAATTGCAAGGGTGCTGATATTTTTGGCCATGACTGTACTTGATTTCTTTGCTTGTATTAACATGTTGCAATCTTTATGCAGTGTTGGAGAGTTGGCTAGACTACACAGGTGAGCTAGAACCTCCGGATCCACTGGCGCGCCTCCCTCAACTGAAACATCGCATTAGACAACTCCTGACTGACCTGGGAACAGTCCAGCAGATCGCACTCTGCTCCTCATCCTCTTGAGGGCGCCAGAGAACATTAAAAACCGTCTCACACTCAATTGAATGCACAGAGTCCCTTAAAGTCTGATAAGAAAACTGCTGAAATGCATACATCTGCCTGGTTTGGAGAGGAAACCCCTAAATGATTCAAGCTAAGATTGGTGTATAAGTTTTAAGTTTTGTAAGTTTTTGTGGCACATACGTGTTGAATGATGGCTCTGGTCAGCAGTTTAACAGTAGTCACCGGTTAGAAAAGACTGATGAAAACTGAGGATAATGATACCTGATGCAAACAAAAGTGTTTGTTTGTTTTTTTTCTTTTATTTTGTGGAATATAATGCTTCATTGTAGCACTTAGCCATGTCTATCATAGACTTAGGAGGTTTTTTGTTTTTCTTTTTCTTTTTTAAAGTAACGTTCTCTGTATTCTTCACATGCTAAAGAATTGTTTTATGTTAATTCATAAGTGATCATTTTGGACTCTGTTGGCTTGTCTTGCTCTGGGTGAAGAGTTTAAGGACCCGAATGGTATTTTGCTGTAGTTAAAGGAAAAAATGTTAAATATAAGTATAATGAAAATATATTTTAATCTGAAAATACTTGCATTTTACTTCTATATTTGTACTAAAAAGCCATGTAATCTTGTAAATAACCCAACCAATTGCTTAAATCCATGTTCTTTTTTTTATTTCGTATCTAAACTGTTGCATTTACAGTAAAGACTTTCTGTAAACTCTGATCTGTTGTGAATACTGTAGTTGTGGGCTTTCTGCCTATAACCCTCTAATTTTTGACACAATCGATGTTGCTTGCATTTCAAATCAGTGAACTTTGTTTCCACTGGTACATTAAACAAGCACAGAATGTTGTTCTCTTGCATAATGAATTTTTATGTACATTTCTTTTTTTTTTCACCGTTTCTGATACTGTTTGTTCATTTTTCTGTTGCTTTCAAGTCTACAAGACTTTTTTGATTAAGACATTAGATGCCTTTAAGTTATTGTAATTGTGAATTTAAGTTATTGATTCTGCCGCCTTTTTACATCTGTCTGTTGGTTTTCTTTTATACAGTGCAAGTCTGAGTATTGTATGGTCAGAAAGAGAACGAGAGAAAAGCTGGGGTCTTTTTAGTGTTCTCACCCTGTGGTGTTAGTTTTTTTTTTTTTTTTTT
>JAHKKF010521100.1:25277-58109 GCA_019740295.1 Labeo calbasu | reverse complement strand
CTGAATGATCCAGATCCAAAATTCTTTGGTTTTTCAGCATTTTTGTGTATTTGAATCCTTTCCAACAATGACTATGATTTTGGGATCCCTCTTTTCACACAGAGGACAACTGAGGGACTCATATGCAACTATTACAGAAGGTTCAGAAACGCTCACTGATGCTCCAGAAGTAAAAACTATGCATTGAGAGTCGGGGGGTGAAAACTTTTGAACATTTTGTACATGTTTCTTATTTTACTTAAATATCATATTTTTTCCCATGTAGTACTGCCCTTCAGAGGCTACAGAATTTACTTACATGTTACCCAGAAGACAAATTTAGAGAAATTTACCCTGATCTTCAAATTCTAAAAGTTTTCACCCCCCGGCTCTTAACGCTTGTTTCCTTCTGGAGCATCAGTGAGCATTTGAACCTTCTGTAATAGTTGCATATGAGTCCCTCAGTTGTCCTCAGTTGAAAAGATGGATCTCAAAATCATACAGTCATTGTTGGAAAGGGTTCAAATACACAAAAATGCTGAAAAACCAAAGAATTTGTGGGACCTGAAGGATTTTTCTGAAAAACAGCGGGCAGTTTAACGGTTCAGGACAAACAAGGGAACAACTCTCACCAAACATATCATTCAGGATCACTGGGGATCATTCAGGTAACAACACAGTATTAAGAATCAAAGTGTATGTAAACTTTTGAATGGGGTCATTTTTATAAATTCAACTATTATTTTCTCTTGTGGACTATATGTGAACATCTTTTATGTGAAATATCTTATTCAGGTCAGTCTTACATAAACAAAAACATGCATTTTGTATGATCCTTCTTATTTTTGTACAATAATTAACATTTTGCAGATTCTGAAAGGGGGATGTAAACTTTTGACCTCAACTGTAAACACTGCAAAGTTTTGACATCCACTATTTTTGACCAAAAGCAAGCAAGGACTGATTAACTAAAGCAATTTTAACCACACCATCATGTATTGTTTACGCTCGGAAAGCTGCTTTGCAGAGCACGCTCTTGAAGCGTTGCCATGTCCACTTATTATAAGCGTCTTTGGGCTTATTGTTTGAGCCAGGCTTATAAAGCAGTTTATGGAGTTAATTAAGTATGCAGATGCAAGTCACAGTATTTTGGTATTAATTTCAATATTTGGGTTTATTATGGGCTTGTTTTTGTTTGTAGCATTTTCTGGCAAGATCTGGCAACACATTGAGATTTCTTGTACCGCGCATACAGAAGGGAGACACACATCTCATTAAATGATACACATTTGTGACCCTGGACCACAAAACCAGTCGTAAGTAGCACGGGGCATATTTTGTAGCAATAGGCAAAAATACATTGTATGGGTCAAAATTATCGATTTTTTTTTTTGAGTAAGATATTGAGTAAAGATCATGTTCCATGAAGGCATTTTGTAAATTTCCTACCGTAAAAATATATCAAAACTTAATTTTTTATTAGTGATATGCACTGCTAAGAACGTCATTTGGACAACTTTGGTGATTTTCCACTTGAAAATCAAGAAAGCATATACAGGCGATATATTGGGGTCTTATGAAGAGAAACAATTGGTCTGTGCAAGAAATTGCACATTATTTACCTGTACGTTATCACCTGTAATTCAGAACCTCTAACAAATGGGTAAATCTGATTCTTTTCCACAAACTGATTCTTTCGGACAGTTTGTTTCAATGAACTGATTCAAATAACCAGTTCACCAGTTCATTTACTTAGTCACGCAACGATGCAACGCATACACAATTATATTATTAAAGCACCCAATAATGACATGAAATGTGGATGTTTCGCATATCAGCAGCTCATCGGTTAAGTAACTGATTCAGACAATTCAGTCTGATTTGGCGAACTGGTTCATCTAGTTCACTAAAAAGAACTGGTTCAAAAGAATGATTCATCTCTGGACCATTTTCCTGAAGCTCTGAATTACAGGTGTTAACGCTGTAAATAATGTTTGGTTTCTTGCACAGACTGATTGTTTCACTTCATAATACCTCAATATGTCATCAAGAGTCATTTTTTTCATATTATGGAAGTTAAATTTCACTTGGCTACCCACATTCTTCAAAATATCTTCTGTTGTGTTCAGCAGAAGAATGAAATTCTTACAGGTTGGGAACAACTTATGGGTGAACTGTCCCTTTTAAGCAGCTGAATTTAGCTGCAGTGTGTATAAAGCCAAGTTATAATGTGAACTAAAGAGCCAGGAATTAGCTCTTGGGTAGATTAGACACAAAATTCTTCACTGGAATCGTTTGTCGCACTGCCAGAGGCGACCTGCATGTTATAACAAATACCAGATGTCACTTTAAATCTATCAAATCCCTGATCAACTTTAGGTTCATGTGAGGGATAAATCATCTTGGTCATACCTTCTGAAAGTAGCCTCTCTTGAGCGACTTGTCTCGCACCTGTCTGAAGTACACATACCCGTAGTAATAGCCCTGATCTCTCTGTGCAAAGAAGAAAACAAGCACATTTCATAATACTAATAATAACATACAATAATGCAGAAGTCTTTAACAGCTTAAGTTATAACTTATGTGTTGATGTTAACGTCCTCAGCACTGACCTTGAGACAGACCGGCGCATCCCGGTCGAAGTGGTCGAGGAAACATCCGAGTGACGACTTCCTGCCTGCGGCCTGCCGGAAACGGAAGCAGAACTGTGTGTCCCCGAGACAACCTGCGAGCAGAGACACAAACAGTCATGTTTATCTGCAAATGGGCACGGGCTGAATCAGTGAGATTTTATTAAAACCGTGTTTTCATCTAAAGTGCTTGCTTTTATCCAAAGCAAATCTGCCTTTAGTCACAATAATTAGGCTGCCAAATCAGTCTATTCTGCATCACGTGTTAAAGGCCACGGTACTAAATGGCTTTAGTGTGCATCATAGTACAGCACAACTGCACTTTACATCAATGAAGGCACTTCAGTTTCAATTGTGAGGGAATTAGTTGTGGCAATGACATCAATTTTTCCATTACCGTTAATATTTCTAGAATTCCAGAAAATAGATTACATTTTAAATGTGTATGCAGGGTAAGCCTGTATATTTAATTAATATTTTAGTTCACTAGTAAATATGGCCTTAAAACCAACAGAAAGAGTCTACTTTGATTTCATGAAGTCTTAAAACATTTATAATTGCTACATGCATTCTCAGTGAATTACTATGACTAACACTAAGTTGTAGATTAAAAAAAGTAAATAAAAAAAAAATAATAGTGTTTAATAAAATATATATAAAAAATATAAACACTAGCATACATTATTAATATTAAAAAATAAAATAAAATGTAAACTCAGTAAATCATTGAAAACACTAAGTTTCAGATCTAAAAAAACAAAAAACAAAACAAAAAAAACCCAATATATAACAATAAAATACATTATTATTATGTATAAAAAAACCTCAGTGAATTACTATGAATAACACTAAACTGTAGATCTAAAAAAAATAAGAAAATAAAACAAATTATTAATAATAAAATAGTATTTAATAAAATTTATTAATAAACATTTAAACACTAACATACATTAATATGAAATAAAATACAATGTAAACTCAAAATACTGAATAACACTAAGCTTCAGATCTAAAAAAAACATTATATATAGGTTTATAAAAAAACTCAGTGAATTACTATGAATAACACTAAGCTGTAAATCTAAAAAATAGTCAAAAATAAAGAATAATTAATAAAGTAGTTTTAATAAAATATATTAAAAATGTAAACACTAACATACATTATTAATAATAATAATAAAAAATAAACGGAGTAAATCACTGAATAACACTAAGCTTCATATCTAAAAAAAAAAATACAAAAAATAATATACAACAACATATATTACAATATATTATACATTATAATTCTACATTATACACACAATAATGAATTACTATGAATAACACAAATCTATAGATCTCAACATACAACATAATATAATATGTAATATAATATAATATATAACAGTAACATACATTATATTATTAATTAATAAAATATAATACAATCTAAACTCACTGAATAATATTAAAGATCTGAACATATATTATAAAAATATTTATAACAATTAAATGCATTATATTATTTTTCAGAAAATAAAATATAAACTATGAACACTATGAATAACACATAAGCGTCACATCTTTAAATAAATAAAATAAAGTAATATAATAAAATTGGTTGTAACAATGTGATCCAACATTAAAATAAAATAAAATAAAATAAAATAAAATAAAATAAAATAAAATAAAATCTGTATGTGGTGTAAGATGGATAATACATTTTCAGATCCTCTAGATTGTCAAACAAAATTAAACACAGATGCAAAATCCATAAATTAAGCAACCATTTGGAGATTATTCCTGAACAAGCAACAATATCAGACTCCAAAAATCAGGCTGTTCTGATGTCTTCTGGACGGACCCGACTGTTCCGGTTCAGACTAGGACAGGCGTGTTTGTCTGTTTGTCTCTATTTTGGTCTTTTCTACATACAGTGATGTGTGTGGGCCACAAGGAGCAAGGAAGATGGTTTGTGCAAGTGTAAAACCGGATTACTGGCTCTATCTGTGGGCCGTAACCGATGGATTACCTCATGCTCTCGGTTAACCCTTTCCTCAACACCACGGGAGTCTATAAAAAGCAGCATTTACACAACATTTAAAGGCTAATCCTGCCAAAAGCATCTCTGAGAATGAACATCGTCCAGTTGCACGCTCATAACATCCTGGATCGACAAATCCATTTAAAATAATCAAGCAAGATGATCAATATTTAATTAATCCATGACTAGATGATAATTAAAAGGGCATATTCGTGTAAATAAAACAATAAAAGTGTAACTAAAAGTGTTTCTTGCTGAATAAACAAAATGTGCACTTCATACATAAAATTCTCCACCATCACTGAGTAAGACATTCACAGATTTACTGAAAACAACTGAAACAAATGCACATTTGGCTGCACTGCTGCTGAGAGAGAGCGAACGGCACGTAATATGTCACAACAGACGCACTTCTTCACATCACATGGGGTGGCAGGAACTCTGTTGCCACAGCAACCCGCATGCTTTTCCCGCGCCGTGAGTGGGTCGCCTCACCCACAGCATGCGAGAAAAGACGCTAGTGCACGCCACAAATATCCATATGCACAGCCTGACCCGCAGACGCTGGCATCTGACTCTCGGCCCTCCATGAGGAAAACCGCTCTGGAAAACTGATGTCAGAAATGAGAGGCTTTTTCAAAACAGCACAATAGCCATATCTTGTGCTAATCACTGCAACAATGAATCAATGGGCTATGAGAACCGGATGTCCTCTAGTAAAAAGGCGAGTCAGGTTTGATTAGCAGGTTACATTTGACAAACATCCTGTAAGTGCAGAATGCCTCATTAAGTGTATTTAGGCCTATAAATAAATAAATAATTCAACTCACTGCAATACATGATTAATGGATGCCATTAAGTAAACTGCTGTTCAAAGGAGATGGCAAGATTTTAGCTCCAGGAACTTGATTAAAAAATACAGCAAAAACAGCAATATTGTGAAATAATATTACATTTTAAAAGAAGTGGATTCTATTTAAACATGTTTAAAAATTTAATTTATTTCTATGATCAAAGCTGGATTTTCAGTATCATTACTACAGTCTTCAGTGTCACATGATCCTTCACAAATCATTCTAATGTGCTGAAGCTGTGCTGCTTAATATTTTATTTTTTGGAATCTGTGATACTTTTTTATTTTTTGGAACCTGTGATAAACAATAGTGTTTATTTAAAATATAAATTTTGTATTACACAATACAGTACTATTCAAAAGTATGGGGTCAGTAAAGTTTGTTTTAAGAAATTAATATTTTTATTTTGCAAGGATGTGTTAAATTGGTAAAAATTGATAGTAAAGACTTATATTGTTAGAAACTATTTCTATTTTGAATAAATACTGCTCTTTTTAACTATTAAGCAACACAACCGTTTCCAACATCGATAATAAATCAGCATTTTATAATGATGTCTGAATGATCGTGTGACACTGAAGACCGAAGTAATGGCAGATGAAAATTCAGCTTTGCATCATAGAAAAAAATTTCACAATATAACATTTTTTCTGTATTTTTAAGAAAATAAATGCAGCCTTGATGAGCATAAAAGACTTTAAAAAACATTAAAAATCCTAAACTTTTGGCACTGTATACGTGTTTGTGTGCGTGTCAAAAATAAACAATTTTTTAATTTTTACACATGATTTTAAACACATAGAAACCAATTTGTAAAGTGCCGAATTTATCGTTTCATATAACTTTTGTGAGAGTCAAAATATGGGTGAAATAATACAGATATATTTATGTAAAAATGAAACAACATACGTATTCTGACCTGTACTTATTAAAACATAGAAAAAAAAAAATCAGTGATCACACTATATTGTATTATATTTTAAATGATTAAAAACTTCTTGCTGGCAAAAATGGATAAAACACAAATGGTTTGAAGAAAAGCGGCAAATATTTGTGAAGGTTTAAAATATTTAAGTATTTTAGGGCTTCACTGTGATCCTTCAATACATAGTCTTTTAATGTCATTTAATGATTCTTATTCTAAATATGGCAAGACATTTTTTTTGGTACAACTACGGTTATACTGAACGACATTTCCTAATGGCTCTTAATGCATCATTTTTCCTTCTGGAGCATCAGTGAGTGTTTGAACCTTCTGTAATAGTTGCATATGAGTCCCTCAGTTGTCCTCAGTGTGAAAGATGGATCTCAAATCATACAGTCATTGTTGGAAAGGGTTCAAATACACAAAGATGCTGAAAAACCAAAGACCTGAAAGAGTTTTTCTGAAGAACAGTAGGCAGTTTAACTGTTCAGGACAAACAAGGGACTCATGAACAACTATCACTAAACAAACAAACAAAAAAAAACACAGCTGTGTGGATCATTCAGGTAACAACACAGTATTAAGAATCAAGTGTGTGTAAACTTTTGAAACAACTTTTACGTGAAATATCCTATTCAGGTCAGTACCAAATAAAAAAAAAAAAAAACATGCATTTTATAAGATCATTCTTATTTTTGTAAAATAATGAAATTTTGCAGATTCTGCAAGGTGTATGTAAACATTTGATGTCAATTGTATATATATATATAAACTAATGTTGTGTAAAATATGACACACATTTGCGCTTTCACCAAGACATGCTACTTCCTAGATAGTATATTGTATTTGTAGGAGAGCTGAAGTGAGTAGGATGATGGGATAGGGTGTCTGCTCATACATCAGGTTCTCTAGTTTCAGAAAGATGAGAACAGGATCAATATCCCAGCAGCAGATTCACTATAGCGATGAGTGAACTCCACAAACACACTCATCCAGAATACGAGCGTCTGCGTAGTTACAAACTCATTAACAGGACGGTCCTGTAATCTTCAAATCCTGTTCCTCCTCGTTTGCACCTCATCGCCATTAATACCCTGAGTTTATTACAAACTAAAGTAACACGCAGAGCTGAATCTGTGTGAAGATCAGAGATGCCATTTTTATCCCAGCTGATACTGTGGAAAACAACAGTGCCTGCTCTATTTACAGTACTGACGAACGCTGAAGACTTTTGTTTGAGATATGCAAAGCTGCCAACATAAAATGCAAAACAATAACACACATTTTGTCCATATAAAAGTGGCCAGTGATGTTTAAAGGGTAAATTCATCCAGAAATGAACATTCTGTCATCACTTATTTCCCTGCATTAACTGAACTTAAAGGAAAAATTCGCCCCAAAATGAAAATTTGCTAAAAAAACGTACTCAACCTCACGCCATCCAAGATGTAGGCAAGTTTGTTTTTTCATCAAATTTGGAGAAATGTAGCATCACATCACTTGCTCACTAATGGATCCTCTGCAGTGAATGGGTGCCGTCAGAAAAAGAGTCAAAAAATCTGATAAAACCTTAATTAATGATTTATTTTCTTACAAACATTCAGCTTTTGGCTTCTCAAGATGTGAAATGATGGACTGGAGTGAATCACTTGTGGATTATTTTGATCAGCTGTTTGGACTCCCATTCTGACGGCACCCATTCACTGCAGAGGATCAACTGGTGCTACATTTCTCCAAATCTGTTCTCATAAAAAACAAACTCACATGATTAATTTCCATCAAAATACACACTATTATGAAGCCACTACAAGTGTGCAATCGCAGATCTTGACCTACTCAGTCAGTGACGGTCATTTAATATCTGTAATATAGAAGAGTCGGATACTCCACAACCTACGCGGTGAGTTGGTTTCTGAATATGCATGTGGTGCTGCTGGAGGGAGGATGTCAAGCTCTCATCCCACACACATTAGCGTAAGACACACAGGTCATAGTACTCAGATGAATTACAATGCTCTAAATAAAACCTTAACCGCATGAAAACACAAGTCGTAGACTACGACTGCACCGCTTAATCACAACACTCTGAGCACTAGTAATGCTCAAATACAGCATAGAGAGTGACTGAAACTAATGTCAGGTTTTAAAAGCACATTAATAATAACATTAATATTTCAGTATCAATGAGATACTATTATCGTTTTAAATTGTTAACATTTTAGTAATTAATTTTGTGTTTTCGCCTTTTTATCTTTTTGTAAAAATATATATCTATATAATTTTTATTCTTTTTTTTTAATTTCATTTTAAATTGAAGCACATCACAGTACACTAAATGAAAATGAGAAATGTTTCCTTGTGAACAAGCGGAATTAAATTGAAAAATGTAACAGTTTTTTTATATTTTATTTTATTTCAATTAGCATTTATCTTATTTCAAGTAACTAAAACGGTTTTATGGTTTTAGTTTTGGTTTTAGTTAACTGTAATATCCCTGGATATAAGACAATAAACTTTCTACAGTCAAAATATTATGTATTATATATATATGTATTATATAGGCATTTTTCAACTCATGCATGTTCAAATCTACATCTATGCATTTGTGTATCTCATCAACTGTCTATTATATACAACAGATGCAGGAAGAACCATGAAACCCTTTAAAAAAAACATAATAAAGGACTGCAATTTACCTGAATTGGAGTCTGGGAATGACAGATAGCATATACTTGTTTTCTAAAATAAGAGAAACAAAAGAACAATCAATATCTTCAAACTAATACATGCTGAAACCAGCAGGATAATATAAAACAAGCCTGTTACCTCTTTTTCAGTAAGTTTGGAGTGGTGTGGGTAAATCACCTGCAGCAGAAAAAAATAACATTTTTACAATCAAACGCATGAATGGCACATAGATGAAAATGTTTTTAATGCACCAATATTTTTACTGAGCTACTGAAAGCTTTTAGACATATTGATCACAACATAAAAGGTCAGACCTAGTAACATGCACGACTGAACTGCTGTACCATAAAACTGCAATTACAGTAAATTGCAATAAAACTAAAAAAGTAAAATTATATATTAAGAATTGAATATATATGATAAAATAATCACTCAGCAATCAAACGTATATTAGATATCTAAAATCTATCTAATTATTTATACTATTTTTGATGACTCGACTATTTTTGTTAGCCACTGATGCTAGCAGCTTTTCCACTGACTTCCACTCAGTTAGCCGGCTAGCAGGTCACCTCACAGATGACAACTAAACAGACAGCACAAAAATGACAGTCTTCTGTACCTCCACAGCTTGTCCGAGCTCCAGATCGAAGCCGACCACACAGATGCAGTGGAGCCAGGAGGAGAAGCGGTCCCACGGCAGCAGTAACGGCTCCTGGTCCGATTCCTCTACCGCTGGAGGCCCATCGACGGGCATTTCCTCCGCCGGAGAAACTCTCAGGGTGTCTTCCGGCTCCTCAATCTGTTCTTCCACTCCCTCAGACCCCTGAAAGGCCATGCTGATACCCTCAGTTCGGTCCAGGTGTGCTCGGACTCGGTTTATTGATGAAAGCTGGAGGAACTTGAGCTGTAAATACTAACACGTCCAGGATGAAAGGGGCGGAGCTCGCGTTGGCTGCGTACTAACGTCATATGTGAGGTCAAGAGTTGTACGGGGGCGCGCACGCAGCCACGGTGTCTTGTATTTATAGTTTGAGGTGATTTTTTATTTTCAGAATAATTTTAATACGAGTCACACACAATACTCAACATATACATATAGTACTTTTGACAATAAACATGAATTCTGATTCTAAATATAGTATATATAGTATAAATAGACAGTTCATACAACTGAGAAAAGCATTTGACAATTTTTTTCTAAATTCCATCTTTGCATGATTATGTTTAATGTAATTTATTTAATCCAACAGCATAGTTTATAGGTCAAGTATGGTTTGTTTTTGACTTAAAAGTATTATACGGCTTGTGAAATATGCAGGTGTATATTTCTGTGGCACACTTGTTGAAAGTAATAACATTACTCTCCAACATTATTTAGGCTCTATTGTCTATTTTCAGTCAAATGAACAGAGCAGGATGGAGTTCATATGGTTAACATCATATAAAATCTCAGATATTACTGAATCGCAGCATTGTTTGCATATAGATGTTCTAACAGTGATCACTTAATTAGTTCTTATGGGTCACATAAGCACCAAGACAAAGCAATTGGATTAGTCCGAGCAAGACATTAGACTCAAATCAGCAAGCTCCATTTGGTATGACAGATGTTCAGTGTAATTTAGTCCACAGATTCCAAGTCCAAACAGAGGGACTGGGGGTGGAGTTAGCCTGGAAACCCTCTCCTCATTTCTGAAACATAAATACTTTCCAGGGATGATTTTGAACGCCATAAATAACCTGCACTTTTACTTAGAGCCTAAAAGTACCTTTCAAATGCTTTGATTTTGCCAATATGCATTTGTTTTGTGCTGTCTGTGTTTGCTAAGTGAGCTGTTTGCTCAGTGTAAATTAAGTAAACCCAGTTTGGCATCTTTTGGTACTTATTGGATTTTTTTAATGAATAAATTGGACCAGACAGTGAAGGAAAAGTGAGAACTCTTTCAAGTTTTTAAAAGGTTTTCCAGCATGCACCTCATGAATATGGTCTCTAGAATTTACCTTATATGCATAAAGGCTGTGATCCTTATAATAAGATCATCTAATGTGGACATATACTACCACATGATCCTTTAGAAATCTGATCCTTTAATATTCTGATTTGCTGATCAAATTATTATTATAAAATTGTTATTATGTTAAAAACAGCTAAGTAGAATTTTTTTTCAGGTTTCTTTGATGAATAGAAAGTTCTGAAGAACAGCATTTTTCTGAAATAGAAATCTTCTGTAACATTGTAAATGTCGTTTTTACCACTTTTAATCAGTTTAAAGCATCCTTGCTAAATAAAAGTATTCATTTCTATAATTTCTTTAAAAAAAACTGACTTTTGTCAGTAAGCTTTTGAATGGTATAGTTTAGAATGTTACAGAAGCTTTGAATTTCAGATAAATGCTGATCTTTTGATCTTTCTTTTTGTCAAGGAATCCTGAAAAAATTTACTTACCTGTTTAAAATGTTGATAATGTTTCTTAAACAGCAAATGAGCACATTATAATGATTTCTGAAAGATCGTGTGACACTGAAGACTGGAGTAATGATGCTAAAAAAATTTAGCTTTAATCACAGGAATAAATTATATTTTAAAATACATTCAAATAGAAAGCAGTTATTTTAAATAGTAAATATATTTAACAATATAACTGCTTTTACTGTATTTTGGATCAAATAAATGCAGGCTTGGTTAGCAGAAGCGACTTCTTTAAAAAACATAAACAATCTTACTGTCCAAAAAGTTTTCACCGGTAGTGTACAAATGTAAGAATAAGTAAAAAAATGTTTAAATAAATACAAAATAAATAAATAAATAAATATGGAAATAAATACATGTGATAATAAATAAATATAAAATAAATAAATAAAGCTACAACAAATTAATTTAATAACATATACATAGATTTTTTTTAAAATAAATACATTAACATATAAACGGAAAAAAAAAATATACAAATAATAATGCGGAACTGAATTTCATTACATTTTTTATGTATTTATTTGTATATTTATTAATTGACTTGCTTATTAAAAAAAAAAATATCTGCAAGTTTGGGCCTCCACACCATCTATTTTCATTCCATATGAAAAACGTCACCCTTTTCTCTGGAAACGCAATTCGTCTATTCAGCAGCCCCGCCCCCGTTTTCACGTCACCGCAGAGTCCCCGCCCCCCTTTTCGGTGGTGCGCGAGCCCCGCGGCGGTTTGTGGCCGGTGTGTGTGTGTGTGTATCTCTTGAGGAGGACGACTTACTTCCAATTATCCTCTCGCACACAACGATTTTTCCTCCCGTTTTCAGCGTCTCCGGGAGCGGAGACATCCACGGCTTATCGCGGGACCGTGTCACGGACTTTATTCGTTGACGAGTTTCTTTTCTGGGGAATTTATCGCGTCTCTCAGCGAGCTAAGCTAGGCATCGAGCTTGCGAGCTAATACTGGATTTGCGCAAATTCTCCGCACACGAAAGTTGCACAGACGAAAAAATAACTGCTTCGCTCCGGATAAATCCACTCGGAGATATTTACAAAGTCTCTTCCAGTCCGGACGGCTTGATAAGAAGAAATTAAAAGGCCACCGTTACCTCAGCGAAGCTAACGAGCTAATATGAAGTTAGCCAGCTAACGCTCTTGTGCGCAAGAAAACACCCTCCGTGCGGATGGTTTATAATGCTTACATGAATTTTGACAGTTGAAAGCTTGCTAACGTCGGGTTATTTAGGTCTTTAAGCATTTGTTTTCATAGTGAATGACTTATCTTGGGGAGTGGTGGCTTGATGATCTGTCCTGCATAACGTTACTTCAGCCAAACCCACTCACCTTATTAATCTTCATTAGGGTTTAACATTTAACAGTTTGTGCTCGTTAATATAGAAGCCATTGCTAGTCAATTTAGAAACGCATGTCAAACGGACAGTCTTATTTTTGGGGGGAGGATAGATTAGCTGGTCCAACAGGTTATTAGAATATTAGCGTTACTGACTTGTTTTTTGGTCAGGCCTATGGTTGTGAAGGGGGATGAGGATGAATTGTGTTGGGAACGAGGTGTAACAGGACGATTTGAGGACTGTCATCCGAAAACACAGATTTGTATGGAATTGGGTAGCTGGTTTGGCATCATGGGGGTCTCGCAAGGGGGCATGAAGTCGTCCACATAGTGTCTAACTAGTCATTTTGACGTTATGTAGTCGGTCAACAGGAGAGTTTTCTTAGAGTTTTTCGTATTACTATGTGCGTTGTTCTCCTGTTAATTCATTAAAACGATTGGAGAATTGGAGCAACAGGTCAGTCTGGATCAAGAAACCCTGTCTTTCGTCTCTGGTTGGAGTAGCACTCCCAAGCCATCCTCAATGCCTTCAGCGCTGGCCGTGTTCACCTGTCGCCCGAATTCACACCCGTTTCAGGAACGCCATGTCTACCTGGATGAGCCGGTCAAGATCGGGCGCTCCGTGGCCCGGTGTCGCCCTGCCCAGAACAACGCCACCTTCGACTGCAAGGTGTTGTCCAGGAATCACGCTCTGGTGTGGTTCGACCACAAGACGGGAAAGGTAAGTCAGGAGTTGTAGCTTTCTCGGCAGGCAGAACAGGTCAGGTTGGCTCGTAAGTCAACTGCTTGTTTGACATGCAGATGAAAAATGCACCTCGAGCTGTTTTGATTTATTAGGATTTTCTGTCTGCAGTAGGCTTGTATACATTCAGTGGTCCCCACCCAAAAGTATTTAGACACTAAGCCCCTGCTGGTAACATTTTACAATGAGATGTTCTTCGTATATCAACGAAGAATAATTTGTTAACTTGATTACAAAAGCAGCTGTTCACTGTTAGCTCAGGTTCATTAAATATTAACAGACAGCACTGTTGGTTTGTTCAGTTTAAACGTATAACAGCTATTTTTCATTGTCTGTTCAGCTTAACTAATGCAGTTAACTAATGTTAAAAAAATAGAACTTATTTGTAAAATAATTTTACTTTTCTCAGCCATTTTTGCTCTTTGGCTTGAAATCAGCTTGTGTTTTTTCTATCTTTCTTTTTAAATTAGTACTATTACATGAAATGACAAATAGATAAACAAAGGACAACGATCAATAAGAAAGGTAGAATCATAGTCCATATCTAGGAAATGTGTTAATGCGGATAAAATAATTGCAGTTTGAAACAAAGATATTAACATTAAGGTCAACATTTTTAAATTTACAATTAAATAGATGACTTCATTTCTCAAAAGTGAATGTATCTGATAGCAGCTGGTGTTTAGGTTCGTTTTAATGAATGTATGATGTTTGTATTAGTTGATAACTGATAAATCACAGGTATTAAAAATCAGTGCTTTGTTAGTCTGTTGTTTTATCATTCAAAACAAATAACTATTTTTATGGTCAATATAAGGACAGATGTTCATTTTTTTAGAAGCAAACATTTTTTATTTTTTATATAATTCTTATTTAAATGATTATTATATTATTTAATTTTGTATATAATAATATTGTTTAAAAAATCTATTTTTTTAGTATTTTAATTATTTTAATTAAAATTTATAGTTAATTGTATGCAAAATAATTTATTTAAATAATTTATTATTTAATTTGAGAGCCACTGACATAAAACGTGTTTGTACTATAAAGTATTTCATTTAAATGAATGACAATTGTTTTGATACTTTATCTAATGCAGGGGTGTCAAACTTCAGTCCTGGAGGACCGCAGCCCTGCGGAGTTTAGATGCAACCCTAATTAAACACCTGATCCAACTAATCAAGTCCTTCAGGCTTAATTGAAAACTGCATAGTATGTGTGTTGGAGCAAGGTTGGAACAAAACTCTGCAGAGCTGCGGCCCTCCAGGAACTGAGTTTGACACCCCTGATCTAATGCATTGAAATTCATGCATTAGGCCTAAGTGTGGCTTGAGTGTATAGATATTTTGAGCCTTTGTGTGCACGTAGGCTAAAATGAGTAAAGTAACCATGTACCATGTTTTCTTATAACTAATAGCAGTGTTGCTCACATTTTTGCTTACACAGGGACACATTTCTAACTCGATTGAGGATGAGGGCCGAAAATGTTGCATGTAATACAATTGTATTATATTATAATGTACTTTTTTAACTAAATGAATTTATATTCTCTACATCTCAATACAAGAAAAAAGAAGAAGAAATGAATATATGCATAAATGCTTCAATGGCATGTTTTTCCCCTATTAAGGTATGGCGTGCCCAATCAAAGGTCGAAGAATTAGGCATCTCTGATCTATAGAATGATGTTTGCGTGACATTAGACAGATAAGACTTGGTTGTTTGCCAGCGCATGTAGAGTCTCTATCACAGTCATGTTGACCCATAACATCTCTCGTGAAAGGTGACGGAGCATTTTTACAGCAGCAGATGAACTGTTTGAGACTGTCTAACATGACATTGCTGTGTCTGGTAAACAGGATTAAAACATTGCTGTGGCATTTCTATGCTCCTTGTGTTGATACTGCAAATGACGGCTCTCAATTTTGCTCTGGCTTGTGAAATTGGATGTCCGAGGTTTTTAGCTGCCAGGTACATGCTCTCCTTTCAGAGCGTCGTGTGTGAATGAAAGTGTAAAATAATCCTGTTGAAAGCAGGAGAACGTATTCCACTACGCCTGTATTATCCAGGAACGTGCTTTTAGTGCGAGTTTTGGGTTAATGCTGGTGATTCACTCAGTTCTACTTTCAGATGACACATTTTGACAGTGCAAGTGCACATTGTATTAGGTCATAACTTGTTTTTTTCCCTTAGGCATGCTTATGGTTGCTTTTAGTGGTTTTCTTTGGTCGTTTAAAAAGAATGGTTTTGGGTGGCTATGTGTAATGTGAGGATGTCTTTATTTGTTGTTAGTACAGTTCGCATGTGTAAAGAAGTTTTCTCTACGTCTGGCGGTGTGTAGGTGTGTTTTGCCTGTAAAGAGGAAGTATTCGATGCAGTGAAGTTTTGTCATCATCACTCTGGGGAATAATTTCTCAGCTGTTGTGAAATAATTGCAGCTATGGTTGCTAACTGCAGTCATGTAGATTAAGGTGTGTGTGTTTGAATTAAGGGAGTGCTGCTCGCTACAATACCAGGTGAGGCGATTAACCCTTCAGAAACGGCTTATGCTTTTACTGAAAGAAAAACTTTCAGTTTTTGAAAATCTGATAGTAGCGAAGAATGTATATTTAACAGGCTCTGATGTAAATTTAAGTACTTCTTAGCAATGCAAATTACTAATCAAAAATTAAATTTTGATATATTTATGGTAGGAAATGTACAAAATATCTTCATAGAACATGATATTTAAATGATCATTTTGACCCGTGCAATGTATTGTTGGCTATTACTAATATACCCATGCTACCCAAGACTGGTTTTGTGGCCTAGTGTCACATATGACAATATATTTGTTTTTTTCTGAAAATGTGTCTGTGACATGTTTGATAATCTAGACTTGATTTTTTTTTTTTTATATATAATGTATTAGTACTTAAATACATTTTTAGCTCACACCAAACATAAACTGTTGTAATCGGTGTTTCTTGGTAACAGCAGTGTTATGTTTATGTCTATTTAAATTGCTATTTCTACACAGAGAACTTTAATTTATAGGAAACACTCCTGCATTTGCGTTTGTCAGTCCCAAAACTTTGCAGTGCGTTTGTGACGTATTGGAAAAGGATGTCATTTCATCATCCTTATTTTCATATGTTGTTGATTATTAACTGACTTTATAAAACATAATTGTTAAATTATTGTAACATTATATTGAAAGGATATTGATTTATGATTTAACACCATGTCAGCAGCAATGGCTCAATATATTGTTGATTATTAACTAATAATTGCTGTTTCTTGGTGATCATTGAGGTAATTTTGAACCACTGTTGCAGAGCTTTTATTTTCTATCGTTGCATTAAAGGAACAGTTCACCAAAAAAGTTAAATTTGCTGAAAACTTACACACCCTTGGGCTATTCACGATGTAGAGGAGTTTGTTTCTTCAACAGATTTGAAGAAATGTAGCATTGCATCACTTGCTCACCAATGGATCATTTGCAGTGAATGGGTGCCGTCAGAATGAGAGTTGCAAATCCATAAGTAACAAGTCCATCAAGATTTTTCAAAACTTAAAACAGTTGCTTTTGGCCCAAATACAAGTCCATAATCCAATTTTTGCTTGTAAACAGTGCTTGACAATTTTCTCCTGATTCAGGTGAGATGATTTTAGTTAAAAATGTTGTAATTGTGTATTTATTTCATACAAACACACAGCTTTTCACTTCACAAGATGTTAATTGATGGACTGGAGTGGTGTGGATTACTTGTGGATTATTGTGATGTTTTTATCAGCTCTCATTGTGACGGTACCCTTTCACTGCAGAGGATCAGTTGTGAGCAAGTGATGATAATGCTACGTCTCTCCAAATTTGATGAAGAAACACTCATTTACATCTTGGTTTTTAATCTACAGCAAATGTTCACTTTGTTGTGAACTGTTCCTTTAACCGCTTAGTCTAAATTGCTTAGCTTAACACTGTCCATTTCCTCTCAGTGACCGGTTGTCCACAAAGGACATTGCAGTAATGACCTGAAGAGACTTGCTCCTATTGGCACGGTTTCTGTCGGAAAGTCGTGCCAAGATGAAGCTACCTAAACTGGGCCAGCCAATAATGTGAAACGGTGCCAATATCACCACCTGTCCACTGGCTTTGTGCTGCTGTGTACTACAAATGCAGGCATTGCTGAAAAGGTGGCGATTGCAACTGTGTGCCTGAGAATGTCGACTGTATTTATAGACATCAATCAAAGCCGTGCGGCTGCTAATAGAGTGTCTGGATGACTGCTCTTAGGTCTGACACTGCTATTTCTTCTAATGGATTTGGCAAAATGACACCCATGAGAATGAAGCCAGTGTGTTTCCAAGATACACTGTCCTGCCAGGCTCTGGGCTGTCATTGTGCTCTAGTTAGACCAGTTTTTAATTAATGTGATTCACTTCTTATTATGTGTTCCTTCAGGATTTGAGTTTGTGAATGCACAGGTTTGCTTTGATCTCCTTGTATTCTGTTGCATTCAATTTCAGGCTGATCAATAAATGATTCAGCCTGAGTGTTTGTAAGCCCTAATGTGCAGTGTTGTTCTGTGCATAGATACACTGTAAGAAGAAATACGATTTGAGTTGTTTGTGTCTTTCCTTTAGTCTTACAGTGTTTCTAGCTTGTTCCTATTGGATGTTTTTTGGTACAAGCAAAAATGCACCCACACTAAGGTCGTCCAAGATGTAAATGAGTTTGTTTCTTCATCAGATTTGGAGAAATGTAGCAGTACATCACTTGCTCACCAGTGGATCCTCTGCAGTGAATGGGTGCCGTCAGAATGAGTCCAAACAGCTGATAAAACCACCAGGATTACTTGTGGATTATTGTGATGTTTTTATCAACGGTTTGGACTCTCATTCTGACGGCACCCATTCACCACTCCAGTCTATTGGTAGTGTTGTGAAGTGAAAACCTGTGACTGTTTTGGCTTGTAAATGTTGCTTGATTTGTGCCGATTTCTATCCTGATTTAGACAAGAAGACTTTTTCACTAGAGAAAACAGTGTTATGAATAGATAATGTCTTGATGGTTTTGTTTCTTAGAGACATGCAGGTTTTCACGTGTTGAGTGTACACAGTATGGATAGTCATATGAGTACTGAACGGTTTGTTATCTGGTTATTAGTTTGTTAGTTTTAGGTGATGGTTAGAATCAGTATGTAAATACCTGTATCAAATGTAAATATTACCATCTGCTCAAAGTCTAAATTAAAAAGAGCCTTTAGATTGACTTCTGAGTTCTACCTGGCAACCCTATAAATATCAGCTAGTCACATTGCGAATTTGAACGCATGAATGCGTCATGATTAGGTTGTTTTCATTTATAAGATTGTCCCTCCTTGTGGTCTCAAACTTGTCTTTATTTGATGCCATGGAAACAGCAGAGAAGAGTTCATCCATCTGATGTGGGTTTGGTATCACTAATCAAGTATTCAGTGCTTGGAAAAATTGTCTTGTTCATTTACACTATTAACTAGAAAAACTAATGTTATTGGTTTATTGATCCTATAAGGTTTATTATAAATGCATTCTGCTTTTTGGTGCTGTTTCTGTTCATGCATCTAATATATTTAATCTTCTAAAGTTTCTTAACAGCTGTCATTAAGTAGTTTTTCTCTTCATCTATCTGTGGTGTTTCTTTAGCATTTTTAGCTGCAGGCTGTTGCTTATTTTCTGTCAAAGTGTGAGTTCTGTTGTCGAGTCTTAAAATAGTATGATGCCATTTGCGCCTCGTTTTTACTGTCTGTTGTTATTATAGGCAGTACCAAGACGGGGACAACTGCTTAGCAGCTGACTTTAGCTACCGGAGCCCCCTCCTTCCTGATACGAACTCGCCAAGAGCCCCGCGGGGCGACCCACACCCTAGATCGCGAGCAGCTGTACAGGACGCTGTCTCTCTTCTCACTGTCTGAAAATACGGATATTATAGAAATGCATGTCTTGGTGTTGAAAGTGCACCCTCAGTACAGGTCAAAGATATTAATTTGTTTCATTGACAGGCATTCGTGAAGTAGTGTCCTGTTTCGGCAGTGCTTTCTAATAATTCAGACCGCTCTCGTAGAAATATCTGGAAAAGGACTCTTGTTCGAGTGCTGTTATCTAATGACATCTTGTCAACACAATTAATATTAACTGTGAGACATCCTAATTGGATCATATGTTATCTATGTAAATCCATGCTGTCATAATCTCCTAAATGTGAAGTTTTCGACACCACACAAAGCTCTGACATACTTGTACAGTGCTGTAATTGTAAAACTGAGTCCATTTATCCACTCTGTTAATTCACTGGAATGCAGATAGGACGCTCATACTGTGTTTTACATTTTAAACACGAATCAAGCCCAGTTTTAAAATACTACGCTACATTTATTTTACAAATCCTCATGTTTTCTTCCAAGCCCTTTGCTGGCGATTACTAAAATCACTACATTCTTCATTTGGTTTCTAGGTAACTGTAAACACACTCTCAGTGGTGTCCTTATTTGTAGCTTTTAAGTCAGTCCCCTTTTAAACTTGTGCTATTTGCAGGAGATATATATCTGCCATGAGGTTCTACTCATTGCACGTTATTAACATGACCTGTCACTGTAACCATTGAAGGATTGGAAGCTTCTTGTACCGTTATATCACTAACCTCACGTAACTAGCATGAAATATGCTTGATGTTTGTAGATGTAGCTGCTTGGTCATTCCTTTGCAATTAGGCAGAAAGTCAATTTCCAAAACTCACTTGTTTGCTCTTCTCTGGTGGAATCATCTGACCTGCTAAGACCATAACATCTTAAGAAACTACTTTAGTTAACTAATTCACAACCATAAACAAATATTTTGTAGGTCTTTCTGTGCTGTAGCTTTTTTGTATGAATCTAGTTTGTGCTCTTAATTTGGTATTGTGTACTATAGATTTTGATTCTTTTGACAGATTACTTGTGATGTTCACTTTAGATAAGCGTCTGTTAAATGATTAAATGTAAATATTATTCCAGTCCGTTCAGACAGTGAAATGCGTACATCTGACAGATAAGTGCACTTTCTTTTATTTCCTATAATTATCTACTCGTAGTTAAATAAATGGGCGTCTCTCCAGGTCGGTGCCTTCGCTCTGGTGTTTTGAAAAGCTAATGATGGAAGACTTTAATGGAAGAAACATTTTGGCCTTGGTTTTTATTAAGTTCTTATATTTGCATAGTATTTGAGAATGACAGATCCCAGGCTTTAAGAAATGCAAATATTGGCCAGAACTTCTGAAGTGAAGTTGATAATGATTACTGGCTGGTGAATAGGGTGTTTTTTGATTAATGTTTTTGCAGTATGAGTGTATGTTGACTTTGTAAATATATTGGAGGCTTTGAGCTCTTTTAACTTTTTTTTTTTTTTAAATCATCACAATGAAGATAAGATGAAAAAATATAAATAAATGGCAATAGCACTGCAATATATTAGACAAGCATTAAAATGATCAGTAATGTATTAAATGGTTAAAGTTATTTAAGTATTATTTTTAGAACTTTGTAGTGTTCAGTGCTGGGTTGTAACTGATTACATGTAATCTGGATTACGTTATCATATTCCAAAAATTAAGTACTTGTAATTTGATATTATTTTTATTTTAAAATGCTTATAATCAGATTACAGTGACTTTTTTATTAATTACACGATTACATCATACAAAGGCAGTAAATTATTAATAATTTATTGTTTTTTGGAAGTCTGGTCAAAAATATTTCAAACCTGAAAGTAATGTCATGTAATTGTTTTCATGTTTATTGTTTGTTCATGTAACGTGAAATGCATTGAAATATTGCTGAAGTTAATATTTCAATAATTTACTGTTCTCTGATGTCGGTTAATGATTGCGTTGACGTGCAGGTAAACAAATAAAATATATATATTTTTAGTGTTCAAGTTTAAATTGATTTCATTTTACATTTTTATAATATAATTAATATTTGGGGTTTTATCAACTCACTATTCACTGTTCACTATCAACTCACTAATGTAATGTCTGATGCCTTTTATGATGTTGATATCAAAAATTAAATATATTTCTGTATTTTCCCTTTTCTTATATCAATATGGTAAGTTTATTATTTTTTTTTAAATATTTAAAAAAATATTTTTATTTATATTTAAAAAGAATCTAAAATGTAGTCAGAATACATGACCTAGAAGTAACATAGACTGTTACTAATTACAGTTTTCAGTAATGGACTACAGTAAGTCATTTACCCAGCTCTAGTGGTGTTAATCCTGTTTTTTATTTTATCAACAAACTGAGGATAAACGAAAATACATAAATACAATAATTGAACAGTTTAATACATTGTCAACCAAAACCACTGCAATATATTATAGAAAAACATTAAATTTATTCGTCTTTTATGTATTAAATGTATCATAATATGTCATTTTACATTTAAACTGAATAATGCACGTGCCAGTCATATTGTGCCATTGTGTGCAATTGTGAATATACCACTGCTGTCTTTTATTCATTGTAATTTAATACTTAACTTAGTAGATGTTTGAATATTTTGTTAAAGTTTGCTGTCATAATCTTACAGTTTTGAGTCCCTTTTTGCCAATTAGTTGAATTTTAGTGATTAGTTGATGATTTCAGAGTAAAATGGACTACTACCCTGGTTATTTTAAATCGTCAATATATCACTTCTTTTCTTCAAAGACTGAAAAACCGTGTTAGACTGTACTGATGTATTGTACTATTTTGGCTAGTGTTGAAAGACTGGCTGTGAACCTTCTGTTCATGAAACTACAATAGATGGTGTCTGCACAGGGCAGGCGAATGGGGTTTCTTCTGTAGGATGACTTCAGGTTTTCCAGGGAAAGCACTCACAGCCTTTTGAAATCTTAAACTCCACTTAGGCTTGAGTCATTCTGTAGCCGGTAGCGAATTTTACCTTAGCAGATCGCCACTGGGTGTGATTGAACGCTCACAGAAAACTGGTGCTTTATCTGTTTTATAGTAAGAGTGTTTGTGCTGCAGCAGTTCACTCAGGTTTGCTAAAATTGTGCTTGCAAGGAGTTTTACACTTATTTACTGTGTTTACATGCATCACATTTTCAGCATCAATGAGACTATTTAAACTTTCCAGGTTCTTATTGATTTGCCTGCTTCTTGAGGATTGAGGTTAAGGGTGTTTTATTGCCTGATCTGCTGATTAGTAACCAAGCTTACCGGGTTAGTGTCTTCGCTATAGCTGACCTGCTTTACGCAGCCTGCACCGATCGATGTTGTTTACCTCAGCCGGGCCGTTTGTTTTCCATCCCCGGATGGGGCTTTTTTCAGGTAGGAGTGATTTAGGTTTAGACTTGCTTTTGAAGCTTAAACTCTGCATTCCTTCAAGATCTCAGCATTGGCTTTCAGAGCCGTTCTCATGGAATAAATCTTGCGGCTTTTGGCTGATATGGTTAGGGGAGACTAACACAGACAGTATGATGTGAGCTTTTGTACTATTTTGACTTGAAAAGAGAGGTGATGGATTTTACTGAATCTCTTTGTAATGAAAGTGAACTGTCACCAGTGTTGTTTAATTTTTTATTTTCTTCCTTTTTTTTAATATTTCATTTTTATTTTTTCTCTTTAATTTTAATTTTAGCAATTTGTTTTTGTTTTATTTGAGTTTTTATTAGCTTTTATGTAGTTTTAGTTTGTTTGTTTTTTGGTACTAGAAGCTAAACTAAATTAAAATAAAACTATTTTTTTGTATTTTATTTCAGTAATGTTTATTTTATTTGAAGTATACAATTTTTAAAAATGATTTTAGTTACCAAAAATAACACGGAAGTTAACAACCAGACTGTTTTTATTTTTATAGTTCGTTTATATTTGTTTTGCTGTTTGTTTAGACAATATTAAACGCTATGTTTGCGTGGAATATGCTGGAAAGGATTTGGATAATATAAAAAAAATATGATTGCAGGGTTAGAAGATTTGTAGACGTTGAATATCGACCTGTTTGTAATAGTAAAATCTTGTTTTTTATTTTGAGAGAGTTGAAGGATACTTTTGGCAAATATTAAGACATTTTAATTTAGTTAGTTAATATTGCATTGTTAAGCATTCATTATTATATTAGCTGTTTTGTGTCTGACAACTCTCTAAACAGGCATAACCGTCCAACTAGTGTAGAAATGTCTTGGTTAAACGATTCTCCCAGCAGAACTGAAGTCAAAGTTCCACCTCCTTCCTTCCCATGATTCCTTTTAATTATCAGTGTTGGAAGTGTTAATTGCACAAATCTTCTCTGCACTTGTTTGCACAGTGTAAAACTGCCTTTCAGTACAGCTTATATAAAACCTGCACTCAAAATAGTTCCAGTCTGCACATGGATTCAGTTGGGTAGAATGTAAAGAGATTTCCTACGGGAGGAATGATGACCTTCACACTGATCTCACAGATACTGGCACCTGTTTGAGATGAATAAGTGCTGAATAAGTTCAAGTCAGATTTGTGTTAGAGGCAGAAGGCTGATGGCAGCTTCGGGTCTCTTTAGGAATGCTAATGTGCTCTTTGACGATGGGATGTGGGGGCGAATCCGTGACAGAAGAATCAGCCCTCTCTCTCTGTTTTACTCACCCCCTGTGTAGTAGCCACTTGACAGTCACTGTGACACACGCAGGTGCATTAGTGACGTGTCTCAGCATATTTAATCAATATTTAACACGCCAGCTGTTAATGAAAGTGAGCAGAAGTTCCTCCCTAAACTGCTACCACTTGACTTTATAATTGCAGCTTAGGAATGACACATCAAGTATTTTACACTACCACGTAAGGCTGGGAAAAAATGTGAGAGCAGTTGTAAAGTGGATTGAATTTCGTCTAACAGTATTGTTTTAAACTGGCATAAAATAAAATTATAAAATATTCTATATATATATATTTTTTAAGTACAATTGAATTATTACAAAAATATATTAAAAAAAGATTTTGTAAAAATAGTTAAATATTTTTTTTAAATAAAATAATTAATAAAATATTAGTTTAATTATGTAAATAAAATAGTATTATTTATAATGATGATATTAAATTTATGATGTAAATAAATAAATTACATTTTAAAATACATTTTTAAAATATTATAATAAAAAATAAATAAAACTAAGACAAATACTATCAAATATTATTTTTTACTTGCATGCCATGTGACCATTAACCAACCTAAGAGAAGCCTTATTAATTATTGAAATATTAATTACCTTAAAATCTCAGGGTGTGTTTGAAAAATATTGTATATTATAAATAAGGGGTTTTGCTGGCAAAAATATTTGGGAATCTCTGCATAAGTATATAACTAATTAAAATATATTTGATGATATTATCTGTATTTGTTCATAATAGTATTATTAATAATGATGGTGATATTTATTATTATTATTGTATTATTTGTTTTTTTGGTTTTTTTGGTTTTTTTTTTTTGGCCTGCATGTTCATCATATTGCAGTTCAAAACATAATATATAACAAAATAAATATTTCTCACTATGTCATGCAGCCCTAATATGTGAATTAATAAATTGCATTTTAAAATATATTTTAAAATTATTTTAAGATATAAAAAAATAAATAAAAGAAATGCTATCAAATATTTCATTATTTTTTTAATTGCATGCCATGTGACCATCAACCAACCTAAGAGAGGCCTAATTAATTGAAATATTAATTACCTTGTAATCTCAGGATGTGTTTGATAAAATATTTTCTGTCATAAATAAGGGGTTTCGCTGGCAAAAATGTTTGGGAATCCCTGCAATAGTGTATAACTAAATTAAATGTATTTTATAATATTATTTGTATTTATATATAATAATAATATTAACAATAATAATGATATTATTATTATTATTACTATTATTGTGGTCTCTGTTTTGTTAGATTTTTTTTTTTTGAGTATTTATCATATTGCACTTCAGATTGTAATGTATGACAAAATAAATATTTTGACCACATCATGCAGCCCTAATATGTAAATTAATAAATTACATTTTAAAATTCATTTTTAAAGTAATATTTCTATATGTAAAAAAAATAATAATAATAAAACAATTACGCTCAAATATTATACATTTTGTTTACCTGCATGCCATGTGACCATTAAGAGAAGCCTAATTAATTAAATATTATTTAGCTAAAAAAAAAGGTATATTTGATAAATATTTTCTTAAATAGGGGTTTTGCTGTTAAAAATGTTTCGAGAATCCCTGCATTAGGTGTATAACTAATTAAAATATATTTTTTAATATTACCTGTATTTATGTTTGTTATTAATTCTCAACACTAAGTAGATATTGTTTAATATGTAAGTGAAATTAATATTTGTGGTGCTTATATGTGACTGTCATGTAGTGCTTGCTTATGCATAAGTGACATTAACGTTATGCTTTTAGAGAATTGAACGAATGTAAAATGTAAGAGTAGAGACCTGCCACCACAATAACCTCAGAATAGTCAGCGCAACCGTTAGCAAGAGGAAATAGGATTGAACATGCTGTGTCATTTGTGTTTCTCCATTTTTCTCATTTGATTGTACACCTACTAGTTCTGTGCTTTTAAAGTCAGTAAGTAAAGTTGAAGGACCATATGTAGGATCCAGCTGAGCTTATGTGAACCAAAAGCGTGCATTACATTTCTATTGCCTGGCTATTTTTTATGCACATGAGCTAATCTGTGAGCTGCTTGCTTATGAACAGATGCATCACCCATGTCATGCAGTCTCCATGCCAAAATACATGTAAGACAAACACAGATATCACATTTCACTCCCGCTATGATGGAGGATGTGATAGCGCTCGACACCGGCTCAATCGTACGGCCCATCAGTAGCATTATGTGAAGTAAAACGCTTGTTAAACATTGTCAGCATGAGCTGTATCCTCAAAGTCAGGTGTGTGGGTCTTATCAAGGCATAACCTTGATGTCATTGCATTGAAGGAGACAGCATTCATCCTGTGGCTTAGCCTGATGAACCTGTTAGCAGCGATGCCCCCATGTGATGCGTGATGTGGGATGCAGGCGTTGGGCGGAAATAATGAATGTCACTCATACTGTAGTCGTGTTTGACAGTGAGTCTATTCATCCAGCAGACCAAGGAAATGCAACAGCATTCATTGTGAATGAAGGGAGTTCAGCAGAGTACATGAAACAATTACAATTCATGACGGCTCCAAAGCCAGTTCTTCAACGCCCTTGATGGCTGTTTTTTATTATACGTGTAGCTCAAATGAAGGATGTTGAACGTGGAGTAAATGAGTTGAGTGCTTGCATGGTCAACACTCAAGGACAGTATTGGTTATTTTTGTCAGCCAAAGCAAATTTGTATCTGTAGACTCCGTGCACAAAGGTTGTTTTTGATTACTTTTGGGTCAGCTAACGTTTATTTAGTTACTTTGATTACAAAAGCATGCCATAGCATTTGTCAGATGGGAGGTGGTATTATTTTAGCATTATTTATTTACTATTATAGTATTTATAAATATTTTTTTATTGTGGTTTTTCATTTTCGTTTTTTGAAATACTTCTTATAGCATTGATTTAAACTTATTTCAGTCAAGACAACAGTTCTTTTAATTTTATATATTTTTAATATTCTGAATTTTTTGTTTAATTTCAGTCTTCATTTTTTTATTTTGTGTTATTTGTTTAAATAGTTATGCGTACTGTTATTTATTTGTTTTAGTTTTAGCAATTTTAGTCATTTAAACTTACTTCAGTTAAAGGCAACAGTTCTAATTTTTATATTTTATGCTTTTAATATTTTGAATTAGCTTTTATGTTTATGTTTTCAGTCTTTATTTTTATTTAAATTTTAGTCATTTATATTTTGTTCTTTTGTCCCTTTTATTAGTTTGAATATTTATTCATAATGTTAATTTTGTTTATTTACTTTAGTTTTAGCAATTTTAGTAATTAAACTTATTTCAGTTAAAAGCAGCAGTTCTAATTTTGTATTTTATTTATATTTTGAATTAACTTTTTATGTTTTCAGTCTTTATTTTATTTAAATTGTCATTTTTATTCTGTGCTTTTGTCCATGAATATTTATGCATACTGTTTCTTTTTGTCTATTTATTTTTTTTAGTTTAGTTTTAGCAATATTAGTAATTAAACTTATTTCAGTTAAAGGCAACCGTTGTAATTTTATGTTTTTAATTTTTTTAATTAGTATTTGTTTGTTTTTAGTCTTCATTTTAATTTAAATTTTAGTCAGTTTATTCTGTGCTTTTGTCTCTGTTATTTGTTTGAATATTTATTTATACTGTTATTTTATTTATTTTTTTGTTTTAGCAATATTATTATTTAAACTTGCTTCAGTTAAAGGCAACAGCTCTAATTTGATATATTTTTAATATATTTATATTTTCAGTCTTTATTTTAATTAGAATTTTATTCATTTTATTCTGTGCTTTTGTCTCTTTTATTTGTTTTAATATTTATGATTAATGGTTTTTTTTTTTTTTTTAGTTTTTAATTTAATTTATTTCAGTTAAAGGCAACACTTAATTTTATAGTACTTATATTTTGAATTAGCTTTTATTTTGATATTTTCAGCATTCATTTTAGTTTAGTTTTATTTTTAGTCATTTTAATACTTGAAATAATTTCAGTTAAAGGCAACATTTAAGTTTTTTGTGTAATATTTGTTTATTTTATTTTTATTTCAGCTTTCATTTAATTTGCATAAAATGATTTTAATGCATTTTTTAAGGTAATTAAACAATAGCAAAACTGAAGTGATGTGTGTCATTTTACCAGTCTAGTTAAATTATAGGTTTTATGTTTCGCTACTGCCTATTTGAAACTATTTTAATAGTTGCCGTAAACAATAACAAAACTGAGGTGATAAGTGTATAATTTGACAGTGTAGTCAAATTATAGGTTTAATGTTTCTCTACTGTCTTAAGAATGTGTTATAACCTGTATTGTAACAATGAACCTGTCAACCTCTGTAAACTTTGTGCACTGCATTAAATGTTGTGTGATTGTCGGTCAGTGCAAGTTTATCTTAAGGACTTCCTCCTTTTAACAATCGCTGTCTTTCAGCTAAAACGTTTGTTCTGCGTTCTTCAGTGCAGCGCTGTATTTGACGCGTCGGTAATCTTTCCGTCTCCTCTCTTCGCAGTTCTATCTCCAGGACACGAAAAGCAGCAATGGCACCTTCATCAACAGCCAGCGTCTGAGCCGTGGGTCGGAGGAGAGCCCTCCCTGTGAGGTGCTCTCCGGTGACATCATTCAGTTTGGGGTGGATGTGACCGAGAACACACGAAAAGGTGAGGAAAGCCTGTCGATAATGAGAATGTGTTTGTCTGTAATGCAGGTGTGGATGTGTAAATGCAAATGTTTCTTTCTGCATATGAAACTCTGCATTACTTTAATATTTTATAAGTTTTATATATAATATTATATATATCATATTAAATGTAATTATACATTTTTAAATATAATATATATTATGCATTATTATATTATATTAGTGTGTGTGTGTGAGTGTGAGTGTGTGTGTGTGTGTGTGTGTATATACACATAAAATGTATATCTGTTATGCACATATTTAAAAAAAAAAAAAAAAAAAAAATATATATATAATGTAAATGTATATTTTATTAAATTATGTATAATATATTTTATATATAATATATTAAGTAAAACTTTTGGTATTTTAAAGTATGTGAAATATGAATATACCATATTTTAAATATTAAATTTAAATATAATTATTTATATTTTTTCTAAATAAAATATATGCAATATGAATATTATATATTTTAAATATATTAAATATATATACAGTATATTTAATATTATATACTGTACAATACTGTACAATATATTACTTTTTAATAAATAAAAATACATAAAAGCTATACTTAAAAAAATATATATCTTTAATATTAATATTATATATAATATATTCCATGTACAATATATTAAATATAATTTGTAATGTTTCATTAATAAAATATAACTATTATATACTATATTATTTTAAATGTCTAATACATATTAAAAATAAAATACATAAATTTAGATATAAATATTTGTATTGTTTTTAGACAATTATAAATTATTAATATTATGTATATTTAAATTGTACTTAATAATAATAATAAAAAAAAAAAAAAAAAATATATATATATATANTATGTATATTTAAATTGTACTTAATAATAATAATAAAAAAAAAAATATATATATATATATATATATGTGTATATATATGTGTGTGTGAAATGTATAAAATATTATTTTTACATAATAAGTTATTAATATTATGTATATTTAAATTGTATTTAATAAATAAATAAATATATATATATATATATATGTATATATGTGTGTGTGTGAAATGTATAAAATATTATTTTTTAAAATAAATATTAACAGGGCTCGAAATTAACTTTTTTACTTGGTAGCTCTGGTGCTCCCAACTTCAAAAAGTTAGGAGCACCAAAAAAAATTTAGGAGCACCAAATGAATATTAAGGTTGCATTAAATACAACTACACAACCTATAGACTACAGCCTAGATATGTTATATAGCCTATTTTGCGCACATTGGGGAAACGCTCTCAAAAGGTGGGGTATTAAAATTGCTTTTGAATGCGCGTGCGCGTTTTACTTTCGGTTTCGTTTTAACGATTGCGCGAAACTCTCGGCGGCGCTGAGTGTGCATTCTACAATACAAGACATTAATTTAACAAAACAATTTGAAAGTAGGGGGGATTTTGAAAAGTGTGTCCCCAGTGGAAATTACGCCCCTGCGTGAGTGAATCTCTGAAGCTAAGTTATCATTTGATGTGAATGTATGCCGCGTTGTACAGTATATTGAGACGGAGGCACCAGAATGTGCGCTGTAGCACGAAATATAGTATATTTATTCAAAAGCAGGTTGTGGAGACATTTTATTTGTCCACAGTCAAAAATCGTCATATCACACACCCCTAATTGCAATGTAGTCTGTACAAATCAGGAACAGAGTTTAGTTGAGAGAGAGAAAAAAAACGTCCGGTTCCGAGTTTCAGCGGAGCGCAGTGACAGGGAGTGATTGACGGCTAATATCTAAATTCTGCATTAAAGTTAAGAATGTACAGATCGAGTTAAATTAGTTGTGTAATGTTGGAGAAAACGGCGAAACTGTCACTGTATCAGCTCACAGCAGTCTGGGCAGTAGTTAGGCTAGCGAAAGTTTTGTAAAGAAATAAAAACAAGTCGCACCACAACAGTTTCTTGCACTCGCACAAATGCTTCCAAATATATTTTGAGGTCGCGCAGATTAAATTTTGGGAGCATATGCGACCAAAACGGTCGCAATTTCGAGCCCTGATTAAATATGTAAAATGTACAAACATTAAATGTTTTTATAAATACTAAATATATAAAATATATAAAATATTAAATATTTTTATAAATAAACATTTTGTGATTTTTATAAATAAAAAAAAGAAAAGAAATTTTAATTAAAATGTGTTAGTGTATTTGGTGCTTGATGAGTGTTTGGGACCCTGTTTTTTGTTAGTGTAATATAGGACACAATTGCACGTTGAAGGTTTTTGTCTAGAAAGACTTCTCTGTGTCTAGAATCACTTTCACACATGCAGCCGTTACACACTGCACTTTTGTCAGATGCTGTAATGCAGAGACGGGCTTTTGAAACTCAAGAGCACTGACCGGTTGCTGTTGTGGATGTGTCGTAACTCAAATACACGCAACGAGACGCTTTCACAATCAGATACAAATGCAAAGTAACTTACCCTTTAGACTAATGAAGCCAAACACTACTTCATAACTAAACGAAAGTACATATGAACATAAAAACCTGTTTTAATTTGTGAGGTGTTGAAATTGGACTCCAGTTTTCTTTGGAAACTTAGTTCCTGTCACGTTTGGGTGTTGTGTGGTGAAGTCTTTTCGTTGTTGCGGCACGAATTGGCTGCGTCTCTTTGATAACCATGATGATTATGGCTTTTTAGACGGTCTCATATTAGTAAATGTGAGTGCATTATTTAGTAGTTTTTGTTTTGTGTAATCACTGTTGTCATACATCCCTAATTTATGTTTCCCTTTTCTTTCAGTCACTCATGGCTGTATAGTGTCGACCATCAAGCTCTTCTTACCAGATGGCATGGAAGCTCGGCGGCGATCAGAGTAAGTCCTGTTTAAAGATTATTTCATTATTTTTTTGGAGGTTTAATCTTTTTAAAAGGCTTCTATCGGTTGTTCTCTCAACCGGGTGTTTTGTTCTTTATAGTCAATCGTGCTTACAAGCTTTATCGCTTATACAAACATGCACATAATGTGATAAAATCTCTGAGAGCTGAGGCTTACAGCTGCTGATTCCACTGATTCACTTGACCAAAACAACATTTGCCTGTGCTTGTTCAGAGGAAATGACATGTGGGCTGTTAGTTTAACTGTTAGTGGCCAAATGTTGTATGACAGGAATTAGTGGAGGATCAGATCTTGGCTTTTATGCTGGTTTTGGTTCCGTGGTTGTATCGTTTCCTTTATTTGTGATAATTTTCTCGGCTATTTAGCAAATGCACATTGCGTGTTTACACGTATTATCTCACCACGTCACAATGATGCTCTGTGCTGTTTCTGTTTAGGCAAAGTCTTTTGATTCTGCAGAATATTTCCAATGAAATCACAGAAAATAATTTTAGAAAAATAGTTTGCACAAAACAGTCACTTAATTGATGGAAAAAAAAAGTGTAAAAGAACATATGCGTCTGTGTAATGTTGTTTTACTTGAGGTTTTTCTGTAGTTGTTACTTGTATTTAACCTAGGGTTTTTATAGCTTAGAATAAATTGCTAAAAAAAGTAAAAATAGAAAATATATAAATATCTAATTCTAGTAAAACCCATTTATAAAAAATCTGTAACACTGTAAATTTAATGTAAATTTGTAAATTTAATAAAAATTAAATAATATATTTGAAAGATTTGAATTTAGTTTACCTTAAAATGCTAAAATTACTAAAACAAAACTGATAATAAAAATTAAGACATTTTCAAAAATATTTAAATTTAAAAATGATATACAAAATTGCTAAAAGTGAAAACAGAAAATATAAAAATATCTAATTCTAGTAAAACCCATTTATAAAAACTCTAACACTTTACA
>JAHKKF010521099.1:0-33476 GCA_019740295.1 Labeo calbasu | reverse complement strand
TGTCAGACCAATACAATATAGAACCTGATACCACAAACCTTTTAAGAAAAGACACCAAATCAATGCTGTTAAAGATCTGGATTTAAAGTATATTTATTGCAGACTGTAGTAAAAGTGGAAAGTAAATGATTCTGTTGATATCAAGTCTACATTTACCAACCAATCTCCTCAGAAATGGCCTATAGCATTTTTAAATATTTTATTTTTGTGTAGATCAGACTACATCTGACTTGAAGGTGTATTTAAAAGGAAAACTCACCCCAAAATGCAATCTGTCATTATTTACTCACTCCCATGCCACTCTAAAACTGACTTTCTTTCTTTTACAGAACACAAAAGAAGATAATCCGACGGATGCTGGCAACCAAACACTTTTGATTAGAATTGACTTTCATTAGACGGATGAAACAAAACACTGAGGCATTTCTCAAAATCCTTCCTTGATGGTGAGTAAGTGCTGACAGAATTAATTTCTGAGTAAACTCTTTCATTAACGTACCACTGATCCAGCTAGGACTGATAATTTGTACTTATTCGTCAAGTGTTGGATTCAGGATGGTCCCAACCTGATTCCCTCCTCTCCCTCACACACATTTCCCTCAGTTCTCCTGCATGTATCACCCCTCCCTCCATCCATCCCTCTCTCCATCTCCCTCTCACTGCAATGAAATTCAGCATGTTTGCTATCTCTCCCTCTCACTTTCCAGCCCATTTCAACGTGCAACACGATACCACAAGAGCATCCGACAACAGAAATTTTCGCCCTCCGTAATCGCCGTAAACAAGCTCTATCACTGCATTTCATCGCTCCATCATCTCTGCCTCCCACACACAGACACCATGCAGTAGCATAAATCAAGAGATGTGGGTTGGAATCCACACACACACACACACTCAAACGCACACACACGCGTGCCCGCACACGCCAGCGAACGCACAATGTGACAGCTCAGACGTTTAACTCAGCGTTTCCCTCCACCAGCCAAATTTGTTTCACACATCCCAAACGTGCGGCGAAAATCGCCAGCCACACACCAGCAACCCCCTTCCCGGCGCTGTAATTACCCCTCTCACTTAATACACCCGCTCACGTGCACCCTGCCGGAAAGTAGAAGAAAAGAAGAGGGTCTTACTGAGGGTTCGAGAGCCGATACATCCCATGGTTTATTCACAAAGGCCCTGGATACAAGCAAGGAAGCGCTAGCCTTTCACCATACATTCTCTCCTCCTCTCTCTCCTTTCTCTTTTCTGGCTGCTGATTCTCTCCACTCATGCTGCTCCCTCCCTCCCTCTCTTTCTCTCTCTCTCTCCCTCTCTCATTCTCTCTCTCTCTGTGCAGTCAGGGTGTCTTACCTCTTAGCCTACGAGTCAATGTGTCAGAAATGAGCACTTATTATGACACTGATGTAGCTATAATCACAAATTATAGGTGTAATATTCATTTTATCCACTTATGATAGGGTTGAAAATGTGTAAGCATTTTATTTAGGTGTATTTGTAGTAGAAAACAGTTCAAAGTCATAATCTGCATTGAACTGTAAATGCAAAAAGTTGATTTTTGTTTTTGTTTTTGAGTGTATTTGCGTGTGTGTATGTGTCATACAGGTTTTCATTGTTATTGCCGCAACTGTGCGCTGCTACGTGGATGGGATTCTCTCGCCCCGTATCACTAGAGGGCTCACACAGCTCCCACAATGCAGTACAGATGTCTCTCTCTCTCTCTCTTTTTGCCCTGACCACTGAACCCAACTCGCACAAACACTCATTACCGCAATACTGGAAAATCATGCAATATCGCCACAGGATATTCCTGCGAGGCTCTCAAAACTTGAAAGCGCGCTCTCTCTCTCCTGTCATTCTGTTCATTCTGGTCCCTCCCTCTGTCTTGGTGGCAAAAACACACACAGGAGGAGTGGCTTTGTTATCTGGAGATCACTGCCGCCCACTCTATCTCTATCAGTCCGCTTTTTTCTTTCCTTCTTTCCATCCTGACCTGCATATTCGTTTAATTACCATGAGGTGATGTCTTTTTCTTTGCTTTTCCCTCTTTCTCATGTATTATACATGCACGGGGCTGTTTCTCTGTGTATTTGTCATAAGCTCAGTGATGCAGAATGGGTATAAAAGAGGGAGGGTCAATCTGTTTTTTCTTGAGTTCAGCCAGAGAGAGATGGAGGGGCTTGGGAATTTGAGAATTGTTCAATGATGAGTACGTTAGTCTTCAAAAAGAAAGAGAATGAGAGTGAAAGTAGAAAAGAGTAAGAGAAAGGGGCAAAGGAGAAAGAAAGGTGGGGGAGGGAGATGAGGCACAAGAGGAAATTTGGGCAGAGAGAGAGATGGAGAAAGGGGGATGGTTAATTCTGTATGTACACAAAAAGACGGCTAGACGCAGCAGTCCAGCTGTAATCTACCCAATCCTGGAGAGCCGTACTGTGCCCTGGCTATTTATAGATTATCATCTCTTCTACTATGCTTGTGTGTGTGTGCTCTAATGTGATGTGGTGTTGCTTTGTAAATTGGCCTGCTCTATTGTATGAGCCAATGAATTTGTCCTGATCAAATTAATTAGAATTTTCTATTTGATCTTTGGACAATAATATATGTTAATTGCTAGACTGTGAAAGCAGGATCTTTTCAACCTCTGTGTTTGTGTGTGCGTATGCGTGTATATGTGTGTGTGTGAGTCAGATATCCCTGCAAGCACATGAAAACAGGTTAATAAAAATACTAAATGAAATCTTGATGAAAATCTTAAAACAAAACAATTTTTTCCTAATGAAACTATAGTAACATTTTACAGATTTAAGTGTTTAACAATATTTATCATGAGCTAACATTGAACATATTTTTGAATAAAATCTTTAACTCAACAGTTGGGTTAGCCCATATTTGACTCAACACTGGGTTAAAACAATCCAGCATTTTTTAGAGTGTACTATTGTTTATTGCATTTTTTTTTTATCACAATACAATAATATTAAGGTAACACTTTACAATAAGGTTCATTAGTTAACATTAGTTAACATGAACTAAGAATGAACAATACTTCTACAGCATTTATTAAACTTAAAGTTAATTTCAGCATTTACTAATGCATTATAAAATCAGAAGTTGTGTTTGTTAACATTAGTTAATGCAGTGTGAATTAACATGAACAAACAATGAATGACTATTTTTATTAACTAACATAAACAAAAATTAATAAACATTGTAATAAATGTATTGTGTATTGTTTGTACATGTTAATTAGTTAAAATGTAGTATATTTGGAAATTAAGAATAATAAATGCTGTAAAATTATTGTTAATTGGTAGCTCATATATTAACTAATGTTAACAAACAGAATCTTATTGTAAAGTGTTAAAAAATGTAAGCAGGTAAGTAGACAACATCAACATCTTAGTATAAAAACAATTTGTTTATTGTTTATTGGACTGTTTTTAATATTTTTACCCAGGTACTGGGTTATTTTTTTAACCCAGTACATACATTTTATTCGTTATAGTACTGAGTTTAATCTAATTGTGTACAACAATTTACAGCACAGAAAATACTTTATAAATGAAATAAAATGTATACAAACATATATACAAACATGAAAAATGTATACAAAATGTATACAAACATGCTCCTGTAGAGGACTCAAAAAGCCCACGCTCTGACTGTATCTCAGCAGCTGGGATGTTTTATCAGAGACAGGCTTATCAGAGCAGTTGTATATTAAAAAATAACCCAGCAACTTAGTTACAGAAAAACTACCCATTACCTGCATCACCAGCAGCTGGGTTGTTTCGTCGGAGACAGGCTCAACCCAACGGTTGGGTGGAAAAAAATAACCCAGTGTTAAAAATGACTCAGCAACTTAGTTAGAGAAAAACTACCCAGCACCTGGGTAAAAAAATATATAACCCAATAAAATAACCCAACGGGCTGAACCCAGCATTTGGGTTAAAAAAAATAACCCAACGTATTTTAGAGTGTACATTATGGGGACCAAATGTCCTCACAAGGATAGTAATACCAGTAAATTTTGACCTTGTGGGGACATTTTTCCCCTTGAGGAGACAAGCTAATCATACAGAATGAAGAGTTTTGAAAATCTAGAATTGCAGAAAGTTTTGTGTCAGTTGTAGGTTTATGGGTAAGGGGGTAGAAAATACAGTTTGTGCAGTAGAAAAACCATTTTGTCTATCGAATGTCCCCGCACAAAATAGAAACCAGTGTGTGTGTGTGATTTGTACATATGCTCACAAATATCTAATGTCATGTTTGTATCTGTATTAAAGGATCATTGTGATACAGAGACGGCTGGAGAAATGGATTTCATGTCCGATATGCTCTCTTTTGCTTTCTCTCTCTCTCTCTCTCTCTCTCTCTCTCTCACACACACACACACACACACACACACATTCCCACTTTAATTTTTCCCTCCCATTTTGTTATCTCCTAGTGTTTCTTCCTTCCAAATTTCCTAGTGCCCCTCATACAGAACAAACATATGTCAACACTCACACACACACACACACATACAGTCTCTCAGTGTGCTATGATTAATGTCTGTTCTCTGTCAGAGCATTGAAAAGGAAGGAGCAGGGCAAAGAGAGGGAGACCCATATGTATAATCTCACATTAACATGGCAACCCAACGGATGCCAGTATCAAAATCACCTCCACATGGGGCCATCCCACCCAAGGATGAGCTTACCCAACCCTGGGCCCTTTCTAAGGTTGAGCATAAGCAAACCAATTTTAATTCAAATGTATATAGGACCATAAAGTCAACATGGTTGTACTTGCATTTTTAGTCTTACTAAAAATGCTTGTGTTGATATCCTTAAAACCAGTCCCAGTCAGTGATGCGACCCAGCAGGTACATGTGCTATTACATGCTGCTACATGGCAAAATATATTAATCAAAGTTACAAGGACAAATCTTTGTACCATGTTATTGCTATGAAAGTATGTGCTTTCAACTTACTTGCAACAGGGCTCTTTGTAATTCCCTGTGCACAAAGTGTGGTCTATATAAAAATAGTTTTCTGTGGAAGAACATGACTGGCTTGCACAAAGCCTAGATTTGACACCCGCTGAACACCTTTGGAATGAATTTTAACGCCGACTGTGAGGCAAGCCACATAGCTCAACAACAGAGCCTGACCTCTCAAATGCTCTTATGTCTGAATGGGAACAAGTCTCCACATCCCCATGTTCCAACATCTTGTAGAAAACCTTCCCAGAGGAGTGTAAAGCTGTTTTAGCAGCGAAAGAGATGGATTAATGCTTTTCGCCACGCTTTTGAAATTAAATGTTCAACAAGACACTAGAGCATCAATGAGGTCAGACATTCAAGTTGGCTGTTTCAAATTCATTCCGTCGTTCTTCAGTAAAGGTCCAGGTCTGGGGTTATTTACAGGCCAGTCACGTTTATCCACATCAGACATAGTAAACCATTTGTTTTATCATCCCAGTTGCACAGTGGGATTGCCATTTTGGAGCAGAAAAGGCCTACCTCAAACTGTTGAAATAAAGTACACAGTTCTATAAAATGTAAGTTTTTTCACTAAAGTTATTAGAATTGCCTTACCCATTAATTAGAAAAGGTTGTCCATATTAAATTTGACCATATTGTGTTGATTTGGTGTGTGTCTTGGAGACAAGTAGTATCTAAGTCACATAAATCTGTGCACGGAGTACCCCAGGGTTCAGTCCTAGGACCTCTTCTCTTCTCAATATACACAGCATTACTAGGACTTATTTTTCAGGTACATATTTTTTCCTTCAACTGTTATAACAATGACACACAGCTCTGCTTCTCGTTTCAGGCTGACAACCCCACAGTTGCTGCCTGGTAGATGATTTGGCCTAAATTATCGAAAAATATGTCTAACTCAATTTGGCAAAGACAGAGTTCTCTACTCTTATCAGTCAATTCAGCAATGTAATGCAGTTTCACCATTCAGCTAGACTCATGTACAATAATGCCACCCAGAACAACTGAACTTTACAGAGCGCACTACAAAGATAACCAAGTCATGCAGATCTTGTCATTCCTATCAGAGCATGCTACAGAGCACCTTGTCCAGGGTCTTGTTATCTCTAGACGGGGTTACTGCAGTGCTCTTCTTACTAGCCTTCCTTCATGCACAATCAAACCTCTGCAAATGATGCAGAATGCAGTGGCACATTTGGTCTTCGATGAGCCAAAGAGATGTTACACCCCTCTTTGTCTTGCTCCGCTGGCTGCCGGTTGCCTCTCATATCAGGTTCAAGACACTGATGTTCGGATATCTTTCACTGGGTGTTACTTTCATCTCTACTCTAGTCTGTACTTCTCTGACTAATCTTGAAATTTGTATAGAAGCACTTCTCACATTACTGGCTCTTTAGAATGAATCACTTATGTTGTCTTCCAGGTCACTCTGGATAAAAGCTCTGCCAATGACTAAATCGAAATGGAAATGGAAGAGTTGGTGTACGTGCAAAGTTTGTGCCCCAAGCCTCCACTGACAAAATTACAAACTCCTCAAAAAACAATCACAAAATTCAATTATGCTTTCATTTCTCAAGTCCTGCATCATGCATCATAGTCCTCACTTATTTGTTTTTAGGGGTTCAAGTATATAGCCCTATTGTATTTGTTTGAATGGCCAAACATTCTCCACATAAAAATGATCGTGCAGACCAAACCGTAAATCGTAGAGACTTGAAACTTGAAGGGATAGTAGTACTCACACTGTGTACAATGTTACCAAAGCTCACCCCAGTCGGCCTGGCGGTGGCGCTACAGTGATCAAAAGCACAAAAAAACTCATAACTCCTAAACCGTTAGTCGCAGGCCTTCGATATCGTTGAAATCCTTGACTCATGACGCACAAACGACATGCCTTGGATTTGATCATCATCCTCTTGTATTTTGTATTTTTTTGAAAAGCCTACTTTTGTGAACTAGTACTAAATTAACCAATTTAAATAGAAAACAAATATTCTCATACAAGTGCATCACTACTAAGTCAGTATCGCCGACTTCATCTCTTAAGCCGAAAACATGTGTATAATAATTATATCTGCCTGTGCACTGTGGCAAGTTTTTTTTTTTTTTGGGTGCGCTTGAGCGCTTATTAGGCTATGTGGGCTTTTTTATTATGATTTATATGGTTTATTAATAAATGTGTGATTAATAGTCAACTAATGCTTAAAATGAATGACTAGTCAGCCAGAAAAATCTTTAGTCGAGGGCAGCTGTAATAATTATCAAAAAATAATTTTACCAACAATTTTACCAAAATGCCTTAAACTCTGTAAGAGCTCAATCTGAGGTCACGGTAAAAAACCTGCGACTTGGTGGTGCTATAACAGGGAAAAACATAAAAACAACTATAACTATGCACTGGTTAGTCTGATTGACTTGAAAATTGGTATGTTGTGTCTTTGTCCAAAGGTCCACAAGTGTCTGTGAGGACATTCGTGTATCTCAAAATGGACACCATCGGCCAATAAATTTTGAGCACCTATTAGACCAGGTTAACTGAGACTGATCGAAACGAAACTTGGTGGGCATGTTTGACTGATGGGCATAGAGGTCTGTAAATCTTTAGAAAGAAATTGCCCACTAGTTGGTGCTAGCAAGTTATATGCCTCTATAATTATGTGGTATTCCACACATCCACACAATATTCATATAATTTGAGAGATCTTCTCATACTGAGCAACTTTGCCTCAATACCACTGCTGTCAATTCAATTGTTCATAAATTATTTTCTAAATTATGTAAAAAAAAACTACTAGGTTTTTCGCTCAACCTCAATATAAGCACTGCAGCACAGTTCTCTGGACTCTCTAGTTTAATAATTATAAAAACAATGTTGAACTTTACCCTTTGGTATATATAGCGATCCAGATCCATAATGGGATCATTTAGAAAAGGGGCAATGTCCAAATATGCCTATAAATTCCAAACGAAAACCCAAAACTTCATTCTAAACAAGCGTGCAAAGATTAATGGAGATCGGTCCATAGGTGGTGCTACAATTGTTGAAAAGCTTTAAAAGTCATCGCCGGTAGCCTTATGTGCAGCACGCTGACATATCGTGTCATTTGCGCTACGGCCGTCCCGAGTTCGAATCCTGGCTTAAGGACCTTCCCCAATCCCGCCCTCTCTCTTTCCCACTTTACCTCCTGTCACTATATTTTGGTTGTTTGTTTGTTTGTTTTAGGACTTCTTGTGTATATTGGTTCAGTTCATTAGCTGTTGATTGGACGGAAGCAAGCTTGCAGTCGATGTGCAGAAATTATGTTTTTTGAGGGAAGCATTTCAGGATTTTTTTCCATATAATGGACTGGTATGGTGCCCCGAGTTTGAACTTCAAAAAAGGCAGTTTAAATGTGGCTTCAAACGATCCCAAATACGGTTGTAAACGATCCCAACCGAGGAAGAAGGGTCTTATCTAGTGAAAGGATTGATTATTTTCTTTAAATTTAAATACTTTTTAATCTCAAACGCTCATCTTGTCTTGCTCTCCCTGAACTCTGTGTATTATGGTTCAAAACAGTTAGGGTATGTCAAAAAACTCCAATCATATTTTCTCCCTCAACTTCGATAATAATTAAAAAATCATCCTTATATCACTGCACATGAAGTGCAGTGAACATACAAAGGAGATCAAACATCCTTAAGAAAAAAGGTAAAACAGCGATATAAGACGATTTTGAAGTTGAGGGAGAACATGAGATGGGAATTTTTCAACATACCGTCATGAACCGGAAAAAACAGTTCAGGCATAGCCAGACAAGACGATCGTTCGACATTAAAAAGTATATAAATTGTATTACTATGAAAATAACCGATCCTTTTGCTAGATAAGACCACATTTGGGATCGTTTGAAGCTGCATTTAAACTGCATGTTGGAAGTTCAAAACCATAAAAGCCATAGAAGTCCACTATATGAAGAAAAAATTTCTTTACGGCTGAAGAAAGAAAAACATAAACATCTTGCATGACAAGGGGGTGAGTACATTATCTGTCCATTTTTGTTCTGGAAGTGGACTTCTCCTTTAATAATCCCACTGATATTCATTATTGAGTCCTAAATGAAAAATAAAGCCAGGACGATACTTTCAAATGCGGCGTTCACTGTGTTCAGTTCACGACATTCAAAAACCTGAGATCGAGAACAAACCGCATGTTTGAGTATTCCCAGCTCTTGCATATGACAAGCGTTTGTATAACAAACCGAATGTCCCTTAATTAGGCCGGGATGTGGAATACACACCGGGGTGGTCATTACCTCAATGCGGAGTGTTGCTGCCCTGTGAATGATCTTCCTGTGAACTCTGTTGTGCTTGGGCCTTCAAATAAATGTGGTTGGATAATGAGACTGAGATAATTAGGATGCCCGTCGTCCCTTTCACATGTACACACACCTTAGCGGGTAATAATACAGGACTCTGAACCCTATAACCTCAATTTTTTTTCTCGTGCACACAAAGGCAATCGGAAAAGAGCCTCTGGATCGATATGCGTTTGTTATTTTGTTGTCTTTTTGAAGGCTATCTCTGACAGTGCTCATTCAATTCTACTTTGAGCAAAGGAGAAGGCCAGTTTGATACACACTCTAGGGCACTGATTTATATCTTCAGCGGTGGGCTCACTGATCCTCACACACAAGCACACAGCTGTGGATTACATACCCTCCTGAAGCACGAGCTGCGTGCCTGATTTAGACAGCTGTGATTAGTATGATGTATATGTCATTTATCAGACTCATGCACATGTAAACATACATGCGCACAAGCACGCAAAGCAAATCCACACGCGCTGATAGATTTGAAACAGGGTCTAGAAGATCCTACGTACGAAGTTCGACTCATTATTTAACCCGATCGTGAGGATGTATTCGAAGGTAGTCTTTTTGAAACCTCTTTTAAATTGGTGTCTCTGTGTCACTAACTTGGAATGCTCAAGGAGCTCCCACCCCTCCTCTATAATTTAGATGTTCCCTCTCTCTTGAAGTTAACCTACATTCCCTTCCTTCTTGTCTAGACCCCTGTCTATCTGTTCATCATCATCTCTTCCATGTATCTGTCCGAACTGCTCCGTGTATAAGGCTTGTCAACTGTCCAAACTCTAAACGTTGTTTTCCATCAAGCGCTATCTGCGGTGTATCTGTTTTATCTAAACACCAACCAACCCCACGGCAAAATCACTTTGCATCTTTCTTTTCTGCTTCTTATGTCCTGGTGAAAAAAACGGAACTTTAAGCAGAGACTGGGTGCTGGCATCTGGTGGACAGTGATGGTAATGCAACCATGTTTAACCATGATTTAAAGCAGCAGTGGTTTAGCTCAAGGCGGTCTATTATACTGCAGAGAGCTCTCAGTACCTGTTATCCATCAGCTGGATCTTAAACGCCATTTGACTGATGATACTGGAAGTGAAGGCAAATGATGTCCTGATGCTGACTGGCTGGTAACAACACAAGAACACACAGTCTCAAGCAAAAAAAAAAAAAAGAAGAAAAATAAAGAAAGAAAAAAGATAAGAATCAATTATATTATAATTTCAAATTTACAAATTGCATGTGACAGGCAAAATAAATAAATTAAATTAAAAAGGTATTCTGCTGAAATACACAGCTACATCTGATTGGCCATAAATGGAAAAACCAGCTCTCTGCCAGAATGTTGTAGTTATTACCAGCAGGCTAAAATGAGTCTTCTGAATTTAATCTTTTCTTTTCTTTTCTCTGAGGAAATTTGAGTGCTGCCACAATGGTAGATGTTAAGGTGTTTTATAGCACTATATATATATATATGAAGAGTTCAGGTGCAAAAGCCTCTAAATCCATCTGACATATTTCTTTAAAATTAGCATTTCTTTCTGGCTACTTTGTATAGGTTTCTATGTAAGTAGTGGTACTTCAGATTGGGCTGAGGCTGGAATTTAGCGAGTTTGAAGTAAAAGTATTTGATGGACGTATAATATGTGTCAGGAGCATTCACTCAGTATCATTATCTCATTTTTGACCGAGATGGCCTTTAGCTGTATATATATGTGTTATATGACCCTGGACCACAAAACTTAAGTTAACTTAAGTCTTAAGTTGCTGGCGTTTATTTGTAGCAATAGCCAAAAATACATTGTATGGGTCAAAATTATTGATTTTTCTTTTATGCCAAAAATCATTAGGAAATTAAGTAAAGATCAAGTTTCATGAAGATATTTAGTAAAATTCTTACTGTAAATATATCAAAACTTGATTTTTGATTAGTAATATGCATTAGTAAGAGCTTAATTTGGAAATTATAAAGGTGATTTTCTCAATATGTAGAATTTTTTGCACCTTCAGATTCCAGATATTCAAATAGTTGTATGTCGGCCAAATATTGTCCTATCCTAACAAACATACATCATACATCAATGGAAAGCTTGTTTATTCAGCTTTCAGATTATGTATAAAGCTCAATTTCGAAAAATTGACCCTTATGACTGGTTTTGTGGTCCAGGGTCACATATATATATATATACGATGCGATCTGGAAAAACCCGTCGGATGTCGCCCTGGGACGTTTTGAGGAAATTCGAAAAATAGGTCGAATTCCTTTTTTTTTTTTGTCAAAATTAGGTTTTCATTAAATTATTATTCTATAACATCTTGGCTATCATCTCTGAAAATATCTCGTTGAAATTCACTTGTTTAGTGCAGAAAAAATCGACTGTGTCTTTCGCTTATGTTAAGAACGCGCTGCTGAGGTGCTTTACCTTAACACCACAAAAAACAGTTAATCTATCAAAATAAACCACGTGTTTTATGCACAGTGCGCGAACAGTTGCGCTGCGCTCGCTTTTACTACAAGGTAGGCTGCATTATTCGTGCTACCTAAACATAAAATGGGTGGTCAAAAGTTCGGAGACTGTGCCCATGATAAACAACGTTAGTCTGTTTGTGCAATGATGCAGAATAGCGCTCCTAACATGACAGACAGCTCTCGTTAAACCCGTAAAGTGAAAATGAAAGCTGTCTCACTTTAAAGCCATTTTTCTTAAAATTCCATTCCTGAAAATCATCGCTATCAGCAACTTGAGATAATTTTGGTTACGTTCAAGCTATGGACAAACTAAAAACAGTTTTGGAAAGGGTAGGTTTGGTATCAAAACCTAAAAAAGGTACAATTTCACCATGTGTTGGGTTTTCCTAGATCGCATCATATATATAAATATATATATATATATATACCAGTCAAAACTTTTTTAACAGTAGGATTTTTAATGTTTTTAAAGAAGTCTCTTCTGCTCACCAAGCCTGCATTTATTTGATCAAAATTACAGCAAAAACAGTAACATTCTGAAATATTTTTACTATTTTAAATAACTCTTTTCTATTTATCTGAAGTAATCTTTTGTATCACCACTTTTGATCAATTTAAAGCATCCTTGCTAAATAAAAGTATTCATTTTTAAAAAATTAAACTGACTTCAAGCTTTTGAATGGTATAGTGTATAATATTCCAAAAGCTGTTTATTTCAGAAAAATATAGTCAACTTTCAAATAATTAATAATAATAATAATAACTGTTTCTTGAACAGCAAATCAGCATATTAGAATGATTTCTAATCTGAAAGATCATGTGACACTGAAGACTGGAGTAATGATGCTGAAAGTTTGGCTTTGACCACAGGAATAAATTACATTTTAACATATATTTAAATAGAAAACAGTTATTTTAAATAGTAAGAATATTTCACAGTATTACTGCTTTTAGAACATAAAAACAAAAAAACATAAAAAATCTTACTGTTCAAAAACTTTTGCTAAAAACTGACAGTATACATTGCGTTGTTTGTAATTTTACTATAAATACTGTCAAATGTATAGTTTTTGTGAAGTAAAAATGATTAATTACCATTTAATTTTAGGTGAAAAACAGTAAGGTCCCAGCGTGCCATCTCATATAATTATAATTAATATAAATAATTGTGTTTCTTTTAATGTTTTTTTATTAGTAATGTACATTAGGGTGTTTTGTGTTCCATTTCCTTTTATTTCCATCTACATCTACGTGAGTATTGACCATGTTTTATGAACAGGTAACTTACCATGAATGTCACATTTTATTTTACCACCTGTATTATTGTGATGGTTTTAAGATAAATAACAGATTTTAAGTAGACAGTACGTCACTTAATGACATATATGGCTGTAAGTTATAAAATATACAGACGTCAACTTTCCATCCCGTAATACCTGAAACATTTCCACTGTAAATTTTACAATGAATTTCTGGCAACCACAGCTGCCTTTTACCGTCACGGTGTTTTTTTCACGCCATACATTAGAAAAGTAATTGCATGCTTCTTCTCAACAAGCTGCAGAATTTGAGATATCTTTCATAATGCAAAAATATGGCTTGCAGCAAAGTTTAATACAGATGATTAGGGGATTGGAAAACCCCTAAATGTGAACAATAGCAACGGTGAAGCTTGCCATGGCATGCACAACTAAAGTGTACATTTTGGTTGGTTGCAAGGTTAAATTTTGTATGAGAAGTCAGTGTGTTGTTATGTACGTGATTATCTGATTATGCACATTTCTGTGAAAGAACACAAAAAGCATTGTTCTTCTAAATGCAGAGTCTCTCTTTCTAAGAGAAAAGGCAGTTTAAGGAGGAGAAAGAGTAATATGACTCTTCTGTTTCCAGTAAATTAGGCTGACTATGTCACCGAATGTGCATGCTAAAGTTTTGCTGTGGACTACAGTACATGCACACTATGACTCATAGCGAGGGAGGGGAGAGGGATTGTTCCATGCTAAGTCTTGGCTGAGCTCCAGGCTCCGCTTTGATGCCAGAGGGTCTCCTTCTGTGCAAACTCACCTTCACACTGAGGGATCCAAGGGCTTGTAGAAAGCGCTCAGCACGTTTACCTCTCCCAACCTTATAATCGACAGACATTACGCATGTTGTCTATGTGTTTCTAAAGACTCTGTCTTTTTTAAAAGGACTTAAACTGTTACTGTCGTCAACCAAAGCGGATGTTTACTGGGATGTGGATTCGTGTTGAAGCATCAAAACAAGTACTGGGTTTAATGATGGCTTTTTCCATAGTAACAAAATCCTGTTGTTGTTTTGGAGTGCTGATATTGAATGACGGCCGTATGTTCCCTCGATAGTTCCTTCAGCGTCTACGCTAAAGGGAGCCTGTGATGGAGAGTCGCACAGTCTGAATGAACAGCAGATATTTTCCAGGACACCGTGTGAAAAAAAAGAAAAAACATAATGCACCTGAATCATTAATAGGCCACAGGAGAATAAAGAGTGTTAGAAAAAAAGAGACTGAAAGAGAGAGAAAAAGGGAGTTTAAAATGAACAGATGTGCAGGATGGGTGGAACAGCCTTCCTGCAGGATGGTCAAAGAACAGCCACATCCTTATATGAGCATTATTCTGTAATACACCTTGAAAATACTAAGCAAATTCCCTGGTTAAAGGGTCTATATTACTGGTCACCAGCATATGTTGTGTTTTGGACAAGATGCTACAGTGTTCTGGGCCCGTATTCACAAAACATTTTATGAGAGACAACCTTTTACTAAGGAATAGAGAGACGTCTTAAAGGGGTCATCGAATGCCTATTTTCCACAAGTTGATATGATTCTTTAGGGTCTTAATGAAAAGTCTATAACATGCTTTGGTTACAATTTCTCAACGATAGTGTAAATAACACCTTTTTTATCTTGCCAAAATCAGCTCTGCAAAAATCATCCTGTTCTGGTCGAGGTTCCTTTAAATGTTAATGAGCTTTGCTCGCCCCGCCCCTCTCTTCTCTTTGTGGAGTTAAGCGCCTGTTTACTTTAGCGACGTTTAGCCGCTAAACTTGCTGACTAGCATGTTATTAGGAAGGCGATCGCAAAGAATCGCTCAATCGGAGATATTCTTGTCTAACTTACATCCCTGCTCCAGCATTGAAACAATGGAGGTCGGACTGTTACAGCTGATGTAAGGCGGGTCTGAAGTAAGACGTTCATGTCAATCACACTGTAAAAAATAAAAAACACAATTTGTTGAGTCAGCTTAAAATAATTTGTTACCCTGCTGCCTTAAACTTTTAAGTTCAGTCAACTAAAATAAGTTTAGTCAACTTGAAATGTTAAGTTGTACTAAGTAACAACTTAGATATTTGTGTTTGCTTAACTTAACAGATGGGTAAGTAACCCAGCTGCCTTAAAATTTTAAGTTGATTCAACTCAAATATCTAAGTTGTCACTCAGTATAATTTAACATTTTAAGCTGAATAAACTTTTTTTGAGTTGACTGAACTTAAAATTTTAAGGCAGCCAGGTTACAAATTACTGTTTTTTTACAGTGCAACTACCTCTGACGGTGTGACGCCATCTGAGAATGGCTCGATTTGAAAAAGGGAATATTATTTTTTATCATTATAGGGTAGATGTGTACATACACTGCCAACACACATTAATGTTCAAACATTTAAAAGTGAACTTTGTATCCGATGACCCCTTTAATACAAACAATTTAGTTTGAACCTATATTAAAAGCAATTAGTTGAACTTTGAAGTGCTTTTTGTCCCACTTAAGTATGTCTTTATATGTAATTCCGTAATATGTTTATAATTATACCTTTGCAATGATTACGTTTCAAATTAGTGTATGTAAAACATAATAACTTTAAATGTACTATTGAATAACACAGTACAGTTAAAATTATAACCAAGGTCTTTACATGCACTTTAGTACGTTAGTCAACACGTCAAAATAAGTGTACTTGTCAAAAGATTATTAAAGCATAATTTGAAATGTACTTTTAAATTAAAAGTTAATTTTAATCACTCGTGAAAATAGGCTTTTATTTCTTTAATGTTAATTATCTGCATATACAGTTGTACTTCATAAGTACAGCATGTACTTAAATGATTTGAAGTACGTTGCAAGTGCACATTCAGCACAATTAAGTATGCACGACTTAGACAGCTTCTTTATAGCGGTTTTTGTGTCTTTAGGAGCTTGACGACCTCTGGTCCCCTTTTACTTTCACTGAATGGAATAGAGCAGCTCATACACTGTGCTTAACGTCTTCTTTTGTGTTGTGTAAAAGAAAGTCAGTCATATGGGTTGGGACTGTCATTAGGTTATATAAATAAAGATTAAACATTCATGATTTTAGTTCAACCATTTCTTTAATGCCTTTCGAGTGACCCTGTTTGCTTCGAATTAAACTGGAACCGGCTGTGGAAAATAGTATGTGCAGCAAAATAGAGGTTGACCGCGACTATTAAAACGAACTCGACTTTAGAAGTGTTGTTTTTGAGCGAGACTCCAGATTTTGTGTCAGTTTGATCGTCTCGCTGAGCACGGCGTGTTCTCGTCTCACTCCTTCTGCGCCTTGCCAACCATTCCATGTGTCTGTATCTAATAAACCCCCAACCTCCTTTATCTCTCCTTCTTTCCCTCTGTCTCTCTGGCTCTCTTTCTCAATTACTTACTCACCCACTCTGCCCTTACAAGGAAAGGCAGGCAGAGTTGATGTCATAGAATGAAGAATGTTTAAAGAATCCAAAGGGGGTGAGACTAAAGGAGAGAGAGAGAGAGAGAGAGAGGTGTTTGGCTTGTAATATGCATGACCTGTGTGAAAGACAAACGAGAGAGAACTTGTTTAGACGGAGGGATGGTGTCATTCCTTTAAGAGACATGTAGGGGGAGGGACCAACAGCTGTGCTTCTAAAAGAAACAGGAGTAGAGACTGCAGAAAAAAGTTATCTTCGAAAACACACGGTTTTAGGCCTGCAGAGAGAGATACAAAAAGAGAAGGAGAAGGAGACAAGCAAACAGGTAAGTCCATGCTGTTTTCAGTACAACAAGACTGCTGTAGGTCGTTTGACCTTTTGACTTAATCACTGTCTAATGGTTGACAGGTGAGGTAACCAATGAGCTGAATACAAAATAGATGAATAAAAAAGCAAGTTATATATTCACTTAAACTTAAGGGGGTTTAATAGATATATGTTACCTTGGACCACAAAAAACAGTCATAAGGGTCAAATTTTTAAATTAAGATTAATAAATAAGATGAATAAATAAGCTTTCCATTGACATATGGTATGTCAATGATAACCTGAGGGTGCAAAAAATCAAAATTTTGAGAAAATTGCCTTTAAAGTTGTTCAAATGAAGTTCTTAGCAATGCATATCAGTAATCAAAAATTAGGAGGAAATTTACAAAATATATTCATGGAATATGATCTTTACTTAACATCCTAATTATTTTTGGCATAAAAGAAAAATCGATAATTTTGACCCACACAGTGTATTTTTTGCTATTGCTACAAATATACCCGTGCTACTTAAGACTGGTTTTGTGGTCCAGGGTCAAATACATTCCAAGTAATTCAGAAGTTCAAGGCATTTAATTTTTCAGATACTTTAAGGATTATCTAATTTTCAAATAAATTTTAAATGCCACAAAATCTAGATCTACTTGTGCAAATAAAACCTTTTATTTTTATGTTTTATATGTAACCAATGAACCATACAGCTGGTCCTAAGATCGTTTTTGTGGATGTATAAAGTTGTAAATACATTTTAAAAACGTATTTAGAATTGTAGTTTTAAACAGTACATCTATTATTTTATTTAATTGTTTATTTTAAAAACAAACTTTTTAATGAAATACTTTGCCTGTAAAATGTGCGTTTGCTATTTTTTTCTATCAAGTATGCTATTTTATGACCCATTATAACTGAGAAGATACAGTACATGTAATATATCGGTCATTTAACGTTGTTTACTATAAACTATGTTTTAAAGAAGGTTTAAAAAGTGTTTAAAACGCCTAAAACTTTAAAAGCTGAAGAAAAAAAATACTGTGCAGATCTCTTAACAACGGTTTAATCATCATTGGCCACCGATTTTGTCCCACCTCCAGCGGTCAGGAGAATGCGGAAGCGTGAACCGGAAGTGTGTCAAGAGTCGGTACATTAGGAAAAAGTTCATGTGGGCAGATCAGATTCGCTGATGATCATCCCCACGAGAGCTGCTTAGAAATAACAGAATAATGACTAACGCCAACATTGCGCCATAAAGCGATATAAAATAAGGCAAGATACACGTAAAGGCGAGATATTTATTCATAAAAACTGTAGGGATTGAATTTAGACGCGGTGTCTGCATTAGATAGACCAGTACTGTTTTTGGCACAACTGCACCTTTCCAGAGGATAACGAACAGTAAGTGCCTTTATTTCACGTTTTATACAATACGTTGCTTTACTTACAACGACAGCGGTTTGTCACAGATGACTGCGATCTGTATTTGCATCAAAACCACAAACCTTCTATTCATTCGTAGTGGTTTGTAGTAAAATATAGGTGTGAAATATGATTGTATGATATGGTACGTGTTGTTTGTATGGTTTTTGACTCGAAACATGTTTTAACTCTGAAAATGTTTCATAGTCGCTTTGTAAACTCTTCTGTCATCAGTGAAGAATGTTTTTAATGATTTAACCATGGCTGTATTTAAGGGAGGGGTGGGGCGCATGCATATGTTAACTAAATATAATCTTATTCATAAATGTGTCCACCTAAAGATTCCTGGTTGGAGTTTGTCTCTGATTTGTATTATATTCAGTGGGAGCTTTATCTCTCTTGTTCCTGGGTTTCCAGTCAGATATCCATATAAGGTGAAAGCAGCTTGTTTTAGCTCGTACTGTTCTTGCGTCTGATAAGCGAACATCAGGAACAAGCTACACAAAGTTTTCCGCGTCTGAAGAACGAGGTCGCAATTACATGTTATGTTAATTCAGTATTTAAGGCCAGAATGGCGTAATGAATGAACGGGGACCTCTCTGGGTGGAGTCCCTAAAGATGACAATGGGGTTTACTGGCCTTTGAGCTACAGTGTGATTTAGGATTTTCCAGTTCAATAAGAATATGTGCTGAATGCGGCCGTGAGACTGGAATGCGAGATAATAATCAGCGCAGGTTATAATAACATGGTGCCTCCAAAAATTGCTGGTCATATTGTTAAAAATAGTTTCTCGCTCTCATTAGTTCTCCATAATAAATATCAGTATTCAGTGTAACAGTTTGTATGTTATGATGATACGGGCTGCAACGCTTGTGTTAATAATTTAACTTTAAAGGGAATCCTGAATATTAAGACTGAAATGTGTAGTAGAAACCCAATGAAAGATTTACGCTATTTAAAAAATTAACATCGTTTTATACATACTTTGCACTATGGGGTGCCATTATGACGTTAAATGGTTGCACTCCATGAGCTACTGGGCTTCCTGTTACTATTTTTACCACAACACAACTAGACTGATATGAAAGAGCTTACAGGTGGCGATGAACATAGGTGTAGGCTTAAACCAAATGCCAAAATTGACTAATTGAAAATTGATTTTCCTTACAAGGAGTCTAAACGCCCCCGGATATCGAGTAATATCCGCTCTGAGAAGCTCCTTCGGTGTCATGACAAGCATTGGCATGTTTACATCCTGCCAGGATGCCATCTAGCATTTCTTGTCTCTGCTGTTTGTAAACTCTTTCAGTAACAGTGGTCTACTAAAAGCCTCAAAGGCAACAGGGCTAAAGCGGGCAGAACAAAGACGCAGGTCTTGAGGAAGTTTTATTCATCCACAGGCATCTTTTCCGCTTCTCTTGTTTCCCTTTGACTGAAAATTACAACTAAAACCCACACAGTGTGGTGTTGAATCAGTATTTTATTTTCTGAGTTGTATCAGAAAAACAATAGCAACAGCTAGCGCCATTTAGCTTACAAAATGCAGCCATTTCACGCTATTGAAATAATAGCACCCCCAAAACAATGTGGATTCTTTAAATAACACAAGTCTTTCATGGATTTTCTATAATATTAAGCCATACAAGTCTTAACACTCAGGGTTCCCTTTAAAACAGATAGTTCTCTCTGATTGGATGAGCAGCAACCAATACAGGCACACCATGATAAACTTGATAGAAAAGGAATTAAATAAAAAAATGAAAATTTGATGAAAATTTACTCCCCCTGAGGTCCAGATATAGACGAGCTTGTTTCTTCACCAGAACAGATTTGGAGAAATTTAGCAGTACATATCATGCTCACCAGTGGATCCTCTGCAGTGAATGGGTGCCGTCAGAATAAGAGTTCAAACAGCTGATAAAAACATCACAGTAATCCACACGACTCCATTTTATCACTTTTCCCTCGTGAGCTAGCTACAAACTGATCATTAACACTGGTTTAAATTTAAACCATTGTTTCCGGTTAAAATATGACTCCTCTGTTCATAATTTTTCTCCAGTGAAAACATCATCTCGTCTGAATCAGGAGAGAAATATGCATAGATCAAGTACTATTTACAAGCGAAAATCATTCTAAACAATGATTGGGCCCATTGCGAATTGTGCGCTGGGAAATCTTTCGCCCTCACATCGTATTAATTCTTGTTAAAATGACCTTTAAATTTGCAAAACATTAAATGTGACTTGACCTTGAATATTAATATTATTAATATATTTGCTTATTGTACTACTAATTAGTCTTTGTTTATATTGGTTATAAACCAGTCCTAGGAGTACCTAGAAAGTTATTTCTTGTGTCTTTTTTAACAACACTAAATTAAACATTTTCATATCAAGAATAGGTTTTATGTGCCACGGAAAACAAGCATGTGATTGATTCATTGATGACTTTATGATATAATGACCCCGTTACATGGCCCCATGACGTCATTATGCGATCCTTGTATGCGAGCCAAGCATAACCCAGACTGATTGTGGGTGTGCCGTATGCTTTTCGCCACAGTCTCCCACAACAATAGAATCCCACTGCTTCTGGAGTTGTCACTGTACCAAATTCCAGCCGAGTGTCTTTGTACATGTCTGATCTGGATTCCAGAAAGGAAATTAGTCTAATATTAGTCATTGTAGACGGGCATTCTCATATGAGTCATTATTCATGTTCAGTATGTCATAGCTGACATATCCTTTGAAACAGACTGTAAGTTGCGTTGATGTCATACAGTGTGGTAAATTAACAGCTCACTATTTGTCACTGCATAAGGTAAAAAGAGCTGTTTCTCTTCTCAAAACCTATAACTGATCAGAATCAGTGTGCTATTCAAACACGCGACAGTCTTAATATAGTTGTGAAAAACTCTTATCTACGTTCTGTGTTAGTCGCAGCTACTCTGCACTTCGGTGGAGCTGAGATGAAATCATCTGTAGAGGAAGCCAGAAAACTGCAATGCAGAAAAGCACTGTCAGTTCCCAGCCACAGGAAGCCAGAGAGGAACGATGACACATTTGTTTTGGTCTACGGTTGATGTGTTAGGCTTCTTATTTACATTTATGCATTCAGCTGACAGTTTTATCCAAAGCGACTTATGAAGACTAGCATTCACAGCAAAACATTACTCACTGCAATTTCAACATGTCCCGTTATTTATTTCTCATGTCTCCAGTGTGGCGAACAGAACGTTGAAGAATTTGCATGTCTCATGCAGTGATCCTCTAGCTCCCAAGTTTCCTTCTGATGGTAATATTTGCAGGCCACAGTATCCATCAAGGCTCCATAAGGAGGCCTCATGGAGCCAGATCAGCTGCGTCGTCTCTTTTCTCAAAAAAAAACAGTCTCCCTATATCACATAGTCATTCTGATCAAGTGATGAAATGCAGACACATACGTAAGGCCGTTGGAATCTTTATATTGCAGCTGTTTCTCTTTCCGTGGCACACACACACACACACACACTGTGAGAAGGTGCTAGTTCGATCAGATCTAATCCTTCACTGGATCTCCATACTAGTGGGTAATGAAAGTTTTTCATGGATGCTGTTTTGAATGGTCTAAACTGCATTGCGGTACAGTTAGACTGTTGTTTTGCACGAGATGAATCTCCTCTCAATAATGTATTGTCTTCTTCTCATTATCAGAGAGTCTAGCGGTGTAGCCAAACCATTACTGTACCCATGGAGACAAAACACAGCAGTCCAAACTGGCAGCTGGTGACCTCAACAAGTTGAGAACATCCTGTGTTACTCTTAGTTAGAACTAAGGCTGGATGATATATTGAATTGCAACATAGTCAGCGGTTTTGCTGGTGAGATATAATAAGGCATCACCATGGACATTGGAATGTTTTTTAGAAGATTAGTTCACTTCCATAATAAAAATTTCCTGATAATTTACTCACCCCCATGTCATACAAGATGTTCATGTCTTCCTTTCTTCAGTCGAAAAGAAATTAAGGTTTTTGAGGAAAACATTCCAGGATTTTTCTCCATATAATGGACTTCAATGGGGATCAGTGGATTGAAGGTCCAAACTGCAGTTTCAATGCAGCTTTAAAGGGATCTACACGATCTCAGCCAAAGAAACGATTGGTCATTTTCTAAAAAAGAAAAGTACAATTTTATTTACTTTTTAACTAGGGCTGCACGATAAATCACGACAATATTGCAATCGATATTAAGAAAAGCTGCAATATTCATGTGCGAATCTTGTCAGTGATACACGGTTCTGTGATCAGTAGTAAATCACCAGTAGTAAATCATCCAGAGGGCAGAGGGCGCTCTCGCGCGAAAAACTCTGAATATGCCCTGAAGAAGATTCCAGGAAATAACGATCGCTCCAGCAGAATAAACAGAAGTTTTAACTGCTTTCATTGATTTAACGTGACTAATAAACACACAACTACAACAATATATGGTTTATCTGACTTCTTATTATAATTTACATTATAATACAGTATATAATAATGCAGTGTTATTCAACATTGCTTGTATTACTGCTTAGAATGCTATAAAATATTTTGCGTGCCTGATTCTGTGCAAGAAGCCACATCATCTCACAGAAGGATTTGTTTGAATCACTTGACTGAAGTTATGGAGTGAGTTTTAAGTAAAAACGTTATTAAATTTGGTATTTACACGTGCTTTCAGATTTAGCAGCAATTATGCCGTAGTTTACAGAGAAGCTACGCAAGCAACTTTATTATCGCAGCGTGATTTGATAATATCAGTGTATTATATCGACGATATTGTCTGTGTGGTTTTGCTGCTCTATCTAAAAGCACGCACGTGATGGAGATTTACTGCTGATTAAAGAACCGGCTTTATTGACAAAATGCTCAAGGATATCGCATGCGAAATATCGTGCAGCCCTATTTTTAACCACAAATGCTCATCTTGCACTAGCTTGACTTCACGCATTGCGTAGTCATGTTGGAAAGGTCACATGGGACGTAGGTGGAAGTACAGACGCAGGGTTTACAAAGCAAACGTGCAAAGAAAGTCAAACGCCCTTTACAGAAAAAGGTAAATTAACGATGTTGGACGATTTTGAAGTTGGAGAAAATGAGATTGAGTTTTTTGCCCTACCCTACCTTTTTGAACCGGAGGACAAAAAGGTAGGTGCGTGACCTTTTCAACAAGATTACGTAATGCGTGAAATCGTAGACATAAAAAAAAAGTATTGTTTAAAATATGACTGATCATTTCGCTCAATAAGACTCTCATTCCTTGGTTGGGATTGTGTAGAGCTCTTTAAAGCTTTCTTTTTTAGGACCTTCAACCCATTGATTCCTATTAAGGCCACTATATGCAGAAAAATCCTGGAATGTTTTTCTCAAAAACCTTAATTGTTTTTGACTGAAGAAAGAAAGACATGAACATTTTGGATGGCATGGGGGTGAGTACATTATCGGGACATTTTTATTCTAAAAGTGAACTAATCCTTTAATGTGCTTTTTATTTGGTTCTTTAAAACATGTCATTAAGTCCCGTTCACCAAGAACGGTAAGTATATGGATAACTATAATGATAATTTTATTAGCATCCATACCAACGCACTTACATTGTTTATTATAAGCAAGTGCTTCGGTTTTTTTCAGTATATTGCCTGCCACTTTAAATGCTCAAGCTCTTTAAATTTGGATTGGCTGTCAGTGTTTTTTATCATCATCTTTTAGCATGGTAATGCATATGACAGTGTTAATGTATTGATGGGCTAGACGTGCTACGTTGCTGAATTGCTGTTGTTGTAGATTATTGCTGCTGCTGCTAAGCAAGTACAGGAACCTGTTACTGCCAATACATATGCTGATACGGTGCTTTGCATATTTAAGACATGCTGCTGCACAAGTATCATACGTAATAACCCTTAGCAGATCTATACAGTGGAGCTGGGGAAGTGGAGGGTTCAAAGGAAGTCTGAAAGCGAACTGCGAAATGGCAAAACTCATTGGCTGCATATGCAACATGAACAACATAGAGTTTCATGACAGAACTTGGTTTGTATTTATAAATATTGCATGTTAACATTGTATTTTTATATGGAATGAAAATTAAATTAAATATTGTTCTTTGTTAATTTAATGAACAACAGTCTGGAAATGAATTTTCACTGTATATTTTTCGGTTTAAGTCTGATATGTTTTATGTTTTGATCATCCCTAATTTAAATTTAAAGAAACCGCTGGCCAGAATTAATCATTCCCCTCATTCATATTAATTGAATAGGTGGTTGTACCAGCACCAAAACAAACAGGAGGTCTGGCCAACTAGTGGGTCTCCTGTTCTCTATGGTGCACTTAGCTGAAGGGAACTAAGAATTTAGGATGTGGTCATCCTTTCCATTTTGCGGCAGAGGACACTCTTAAAAGTAAGTCATTGCTGTTTGTTTTGAGCACCACTGTCACGTTTGCTCTGCTGAGGATCGCTTACTGGAAACAGCTCACTGGAACATTTTATTCGAGTTCTTTGTAAGTACCCGCAAGCTTGTATTGATCTGAAGATGGAGGCCATGATGAGAATAAAAAATCTTTGGACCTCAGGGTTTATGGGTTGTTTTCTGTCCTGTGTGAATACTTCATCAGAGCATGCACCTCTGCATTATTAAACTCCACATCTGAACCGGAGGAGAAAAAGGTGAAGAATTTGCACTTTGCATGTGAGTGCCTCTCACTGCACACTCAACCCGGAGACTAAAAATAGTGGTAAACCCCTCTCTTAGCCTCTCTTTTTTGGCCTTAAAAGTGTGCTTCCACTTATGGTTATGCAGAATCTGTTAAGAGCTTCTCATATTTGGAGATGGTTTGGTGAACCACATCAAGGGATCTTTAACTGTTTCAAGAGTGTTTTAAATCAGACTTGAAGGTAGAGCAGAAGGGAACTTTGCCTCAGACATTTTGGGAATATTTGTGTAAACTGGAGCTCTTCTTCTCAGGCCAGAACATGAAATCGGCTGGAGTTAGTGGTTGTGGTTTTGTGTGGGATTGCTAAATGATTCATAATTACTCCCCTTGATAAAAATCATTTGGCGATGTAAATTTGTATGGCTGTTGATGGAACTGCTTTGCGATTATTTACACATATTTGACAGAAATTGAGTTGGACATGGCCCGAACAAGTCAGGGTAAGGAGTAACTTGCAGTTAATTGGTGTTTGTTTGGCACAACATGAAGTGTGAAGAGTTGTTAATGGTTGCTATAGTGCAGCTTGGCTCAGTAATGTACCATTCAGTTGATGTATGATCACGTATATACATCAGCTATTTTACAGTGATTTTGATTGGGGCTCATCCAATCCGAATTTACATCCAATCCAAACAAAGTCTGCGTGACTAATCGAAATAAAACCAAAATCATTAAATATGTCACTGTTACAGTAAATGCTGCTCCATAAACTCAAAGTTTTGGAACGTAACACTTCTAATGAAAAGCACCTATCAACAAAAGAGAAGATTTAAAGGGATAGTCCACCCAGTGATGAAAATACTGTCATTAATTACTCATCCTCATTTTGTTCCAAACTTGTAAGACCTTTGTTCATCTTCAGAACACAAATTAAGATATTTTTGATGAAATCCGAGAGCTTTCTGACCCTGCATAGACAGCAGTGCAACTAGAACATTCAATGCCCAGAAAGGTAGTAAGGACGTCGTTAAAATATTATGTTTTTTAACATTTATGACTGTTCTAGCACCAGCCGTTGTCCAATGACCTTAAAACTTTGCATGCTTGTTAAGATCACCTGTTGCATGTTCTCACCAGGTTTTGTGAAGTTTTGAGTTTTCCTTTAGGCTTTGTAGGATTTGGGGTAAATTTGGACAGGCCCCTTTTCTAAACAACCATATTATGGCTTCCCAAAGGGTAAATTTCAACATTTTTTTTGATAATTATTTACCTTGAGAGTCCAGAGAATTGTACTGCAGTAGTTTTTTTCCCAGATTGAGCGGAAAAACCTGGGACTAGTTCGCAAAAGTAGTGTTTTTTTTTTTTTTTTACATTTTCTCAGTCTTTTAACAAACAATTTGATTGACCGCAGTGGTTCTTAAGACAAAGTTGTTCAGAATAAGGAGTTCTATCATGATACAGATATCGCATATTTGTGCGAAAAACCACACAATGTACAATAGTTTATGCCCTTGAAAAATGCGATATTGCCCCCCAGTGTTCGATTTCTTTCAAATTTCTCACAGACCTTTGGGGCTGTGAGTCAAACAGGCCCACCGAGTTTCGTTCCAATCGGCCGTTGATCTTGTCTTACAGGTGCACAAACTTCATTGGCCAATGGCGGCCATGTTTTTTTGAGATTTGCAAATGTCCTTACACTTGTGGCATTTTAGACCAAGTCCATGCACAGCGATTTTCATGTTGATAGGACAAATGGTTGTGTAGGTATAGCCATTTTTATGTTGTTTTTTCCCTCTTATAGCTCCACCAGGTGGCCAAGCTCTGCATTTTTTCCCCTGTGACCTCAGATTGAGCTCTTACATAAGTGTTCTGGGTTTGGCGGCGATATCTCTATTCTGTTCAGGAGTTAAAGGGATTTTACTAATTGTGGTCCCACCACTTTTTAATGTTTTTGTTAATTATTGATATTTACTCTCCAGAGAATCTTTCTGCACTGGTTTGGTTTCAATTGGGCGAAAAACCTAGGACTGGTTCGCAAAAGTAGGTTTTTCAAAAAATCCAAAATACCCGAAAATTTCACTGACGAAAAATTAGTTTTGTCCGGTGTGAGCAAGGATTCGAACAACATAAGACACTTGAGCCTGCGACTGACGGTTTAGGAGTTATGAGCGATTTCGTACTTTCGATCGCTCTAGCGCCCTCGTCAGGCCAATTGGGGTGAGCCTTGGTCACGTTGTAGGCGGTGTGAGTACTACCTTTCCTCCAAGTTTCAAGTCTCTACGACTTATGGTGGTGGGGTGCACGATCCGATCAGTTTTACGTGGAGATTGCTGAGCCATTCTAACAATTACAATAGAGTAATTGACAGTAGACTCCATTAAACAATTTCTTCTCTTCCGTGTCAGTCTTTGCAGCGTGTTCATGAAAGTACCGCGACCGATGCGTGTAGTGCTGCTGATGCAGAAGCTAGCGTTTCTCTTGCACATGTACTAGAGAGCACATTTCAGGTGAGAAGGAATCAGTTCTTTTTGAAATGCCGAACTGAAACAATGAGAATGAGGGTGGACTCCCATGCATGTTTCTTTTCTACCTAACCTAGAATAACGTGATTTGGCAGATCATAACATGGCAATCAGGATAGAATAACAAAAATGTGGCTCCATTTAGTAAAAGCTAGAAACACAAGTCATGAAATGCTTGTACACGTCATCTGCCTCGGAAGGCAACAGTGGGTTGAAGTAGAGAGATAATTGACTAGGACAGGACAGGCTGCATCTGATGTCTTTAAAGTGTTTGCCATCATCCGTAATTCATACTTTCAAAGTAGGAGTCTTTGATATGGTTCACTGGCTGTATTACGAGAACTATAGAGGGAAAAAAGTAATGACTTAGTCATAGGGTCAAATGAGACTTGGCTCAGCGGCAGCAGGAGGAGGAGGAGAATGAGGTAATGCCGTCGTTTTTAATGGCAAACATGCTTGAGGTAAATATTTGCACATAGCTCATGCCATGGGAGCACTTCTGCGGTATATCACATCCACATGTCTCAAGCACTTTAACTGTTTCTAGTTGAGGCTCAGTTGACCGTACCCTGAGGCCTCATAATGGGAAAGTCATGGTATGACTTCAGCCCCGATAACCTCGGTTTGGAGAGCTTGCTTGTGTGCGCACAATCAAAACAGAAATTATATCCGCCAACAAGAGGACATTGTATCTTTGTACTGTGACCATCTGTGTTATGCTGTGCCCTGTAAGTACATTATTGTAAAGGGTACAATTATGACCGCTAATATTTTCCTTGATCTTTTGACACAAAAAAACATCTTGTATTTTAGTGTATTTTAGCTCTCAGAACTTAATGCATTTAATTCCTATAAGAGCATCTTTTGAAACTAAAGGCTGGAATACACTACACAAAGAATAAAGTTTTTATATCATGTTTACTCTTGCAGCTAGTTGGCCATTGCGTTCACATGGTCAGCAGACATGTTTGTGATGCTCTTCATAGAATGCTAACGAAAATATGCGTTTGAAAGCAACTCCTTTCAACAAAAAGAGTGGTATTGTTGCATTTTTTTTATTTATTTCAGTATCCACATGGTACCAAAGAATTTAAACACCAGATGAGCTAATGAAGTTAAACATGGAAGTTTGTGCTATTACTGGTTGTGTGTAGCACCTACTGCTCTGCATATCCTTCTGATTCATCCCAATAGTAGATACGAGTGCTTTTTTTGTCCATTTTCTTTGTGGTCTGAGCATGAACAGATTTTGCAGAGTGGCTGTTATTGAAGGATCGGCAGATAAAACTGTATTGTTTATTTAACATTAGAAGAGGGTATTTCATAAAGATGCAGGAGCAAAAACTGACCGTTCAAAACAAGGCTAGGATAACATTCTAAACTAAAAGTTGGACCAAAAAAAAAAAAGTTTTGTCTGATCCCTTTAAAGGGGACATATAATGAAAATCTGACATTTGAAGATGTTTAAGTGCTATAATCGGGTCCCTGGTCCAGAAAACTTGAAAAAGGTCAACCCAAAACTTTGCAAGCACAATCTGAAAGCCACTCAGATTTTGCCCCCCTAGTGATATATAACTTATGTGTGTGTTTATTTTTTTTTAATCATAAACTTGTGTGTATTTGACAGTTTAAGCGCAATAGGACATGAAAGAGAAATTCGTTTAATACTTACTTTAATACCGTTTTCTGTGCGTGTGCTTCAGATGTGTGTGCTCAGAAAACCGTATTTCAGAAGTTTAAAGGAGAGCTCTACTTCCTGAACAACAATTTACAAATAATTTACTCACCCCCTTGTGATCCAAGATGTTCATGTCTTTCTGTCTTCAGTCGTAAAGAAATTATGGTTTTTGAGGAAAACATTTCAGGATTTTTCTTCATATAGTGGACTTCAATTGTGCCCCCGATTTTGAACTTCCGAAATGTAGTTTAAATGCAGCTTCAAAAGGCTCTAAACGATCCTAGCCGAGGAAGAAGGGTCTTATCTAGCGAAACGTTCAGTCATTTTTTTTCGAAAAATAACATTTTTTATACTTTTTAAGCACAAAAGCTTGTGACTCTGGGATGCGCGTTCTTGAATAATTTGTTCATTTTGAACAGACCTTTAATGAGACCCGGGAAGAACGAGACGTCTCAAGGAGTGATTCGTTCAGTCGCGCATGCGCAACATCCTGTTAGGTTCTGTACTGGAATTAGTTCACCTGTTTCAAGTCTTCGGGTTTTTTGAGTCATTCGTTCACCTTATGGGGCTGTCACGTGATGAACGAATGACTCAAACCCGAAAACTTGTCAGGTAAGAGGTGAGGTGAGCTAATCATAGACTAAAGACCCAGGTAAACAATAAATTAATCTGTTCTGTTTCTTATAGCATTATAGTTTTGTCTTGTTTGTAGTGTGAGCAGCATTTGTGTAAGCAGTGGATGTGTTAGGGAAGTAACACGTAACATTTTAATTATATTTTGTTAAAATTAACGAAATGACTCAAAAAGATTTGTTCATTTTGCTGAACGAGACTCAACGGTCCGAGACGGTAAAATGATCCGAGCTTCCCATCACTACTACAAATCACATCTAAGTTCATCGTCCGTATACTCCGGCTCAAAAAGGTAGAGAATGGCGAAACCACCTTATTTTCTCCTACAACTTCAGAATCGTCAGACATCGTTGTAGCTTTTTGTTTGTAAACAGCGTTTGACTTACGTGCACTTTGTTAGTCTTTGCGTGTTTGCTTTGTAAACACTGGGTCTGTAGTTCCATCATGTGACCTTTCAACGTGATTCAATAGTACGTAGTGTCATGAACGTGCATCCCAGAGCCTGTGCTAAGCTTTTGTGCTTAAAAAGTATACAAATTTGTATTTTTATAAAAAAATGACAGATCGTTTCGCTAGACAGAAAGACATGAACATCTTGGATGACAAGGGGGTGAGTAAATTATCTGTAAATTGTTGTTCTGGAAGTGCAATTCTCCTTTAAACTTATATGGTTTTAAAACGCATGATTTGACGTGAAAATCAAAACCAAACAGATGTTATTTGGCAGAGTATCTGGGTAACGAGCTGTAAAGGCACAGCCCTATTCTGGAAAAGGGCAGGGAGCAGCAGCTTATTTGCATTTAAAAAGACATGCTTGAAAAAAGGTGTTTCTGCTTCCACTCAAAATAGGCATTTTCAAAATGATATACTAAATGATCAGTGGGGGTATTTTGAGCTGAAACTTCACAGACACATTCTGGGGACATCTGAGAGATCTTGTAAAAAGGGGTATAATAGGTTCCCTTTTAAAAAATGAATTGTTAAAAGCGGAATTCTGAGAGTGAGACGTTTCTCTGGTTATGAAACCAAGCTAAACAAAGTGCGGATATGAAACGAGTCAACATAAAAATAGATAACATAAAAGTATCTGAGACTTACATAACGAGAAGTGAAATGCTTGGCATCTAATACATGAAAATCACTTATCCAGAATATTACTAAAGGATTTCCTTGTTAAACCTCACCCATGTTATGCAAAATGATTAAGTACACAGAACTTTTTTATAACCATTTCCTTCTGGTTGGACTTTGAGCTGTTTGTAACTTGTTGGTTTAAGTTTAGAAAAAAACTGTAGTTACGACAAAACAGGGAACAGCATTGTTCACCATGATGTATTTACTTCCCTGCAATTATTGTGAACTTAGATGCTCACCACATCTTCAGCATCACATTTGTCAGACACGTTAATGTATAATGTTAAGAATATTAAAGAGGAATTTCCCTCATGTTCAGGGTGTTTTAAAGGAACATGTTCAAATTGAACCCAGATGGTTGACTAACCTACATACAGGTGGGCGACTCTCTTGAGAACCGATTCTGCATGAGCAAAACTGTTTCAGGCACCAAACTATAGACCACTTACGAAAAGATTTTCCATATGCTGTACTGCCAAACTATGTGACCGAGATCCTTCCCGGTAGTCTTGAATTACTTTTTTTGTTTGCCTTGCGAAATTTTGGATGTTAACTGTGCAGAAAAAGTAGTCTGAACTGTAACACCTCATTGACTACATATTGTTGTCATTTTCAGATCAAGATGGCTGACTCTAGCACCGGGAAGCCTATTGTGGTGACTTCCTCCGTCTCCCTCAAAGTTACCGCTCCTTCTTTCTACAACCAACCTAAAAAGTTTGCATCTGTTGCTCCTCCACGCCCAAAAGGACAGATGGTCCCATCGCAGCCCATGTCATTTGTAAGCACCGGTGTAATTGGACGAGTTGGAGAGATGCCCCCACCCCCTTCAACTCTTTGTGAGGGTAAGGCAATGAAAGGTGTCATTAATGATCTAAAAAAATCTCACACATGTGCCAGGTTTTTAGAAATGTACTCTAAATGTGTTATGTGAATTTGGAATACTTTTAAACCGTCTTATTTTAACTAGGGGTCAACTGATATGTGTTTTTCAGGGCTGATACCAATTATTGCAGCTCAAGTAGACCAATAACCGATATTTTGAACCGATACATATGTCTGGTATAAAAATGAAAATTAGTGTCAAAATTAATAATAACAAGAGATCTGGTTATAACTTTCTTTAAATGCTTTTAAATTATTTTATCACCAAATCGGTTTTGAAAATGACCGATACCGATAACCATAAAAATGCTTAATATCGGTACCGATAATTGGTCAACCCCTAATTTTAGCAACCTTAAAATGTCATGTAGTGTAACCTTCAAATAAATAGTAATAATATACATTTTTATTACTCCATATGTGCACACATCTTATTCATTTTTTTTTAATTAAATATATTTTTGTTTTTATTTACACAAATATCACGTATGAATTCATAATTCATACATTTTCAGGGAGTTGCACCACATGTGATTCTACTAACTAAACTAACCTTGCCTAAAGGTTAAATTATTTGACATTTTAAGAAAAATGATTGATCTTGACTCACAGTCATGCATGTCTGCAGAAGTCCTCTCTCTGATGTAATTTCCTGTTTAATGTTTTTCATGCATGATTGTTGCACCACATGACATTGATTACAAATGTTAATAGGCTTTGAAGCAATTGTGTTAAAACGTTTAAAACCGTTTTTAATTTCATAAAAAATGTAATGTACCTAAAGAAATAATGGTAACACTTTACAATAAGGTTCACTAGTTAACGTTAATTACGTTAGGTAACCAGAACTAAGTATGAACAAAACCTTTACAGCATTTATTAATCTTAATGTTAGTTTAAGCATTTACTAATGTGTTATTAAAATCACAAGTTGTGTTTGTTAACATTAGTTAATGCACTGTGAACTAACACAAACAAATAATGAACGACTGTATTTTTATTAACAAAAATTAATAAATGGTGTAATAAATGTTCATTGTTTGTTCATGTTAGTTAATACATTAACTAATGTTAACAAATGGCACCTTATTTTTGTTACTGAAATAATAAGAAAAAGATTACACCAAACCATTTAGCCTTTCTTAAAATGAATTTTTTTTCTTCATTTTGGTATCAGTTATATATATTCAGTGTGAGGTGCTTTTAAGAAACCTCACCCTACTTGTTTTTCAGACTTAGGCTTCGTTTATTTTTGCAGTTACTATAACAGATTGCACAATTGTTGTAATTCTCTCCTCACCAGAATTACAACATGAGCGCTTGGCAACAGAGTGCATTTTCAGACATGACCGTTAAAGTGTTCACGTTTGAGCCAAGTGTTGAAAGCTTATAAACAGCTAAGTATGACTTGAAGGATTGAAATAGCATTTTTCCATCCATACTTATGTCTGGCATGTTCATTATCTGTATTGTCCCTCAAATACCAGTCATAATGATCTTTTTGAGAGAAGCAACAATGTATGCTAATGTACATGCAGTATGTAAATAAGCTATGCTATCATGCTTTGTGTAGAGCTGAATGAACAATGCAGATGGAGATTGTTTTGTTATTGTGAATTGGTGCGAGTGTAATGAAATTCACTGCCTCCGTTTATTAGGCTTCCCGCCCCCACCTCCTCCTCCACTGGATGAT
>JAHKKF010521093.1:0-35876 GCA_019740295.1 Labeo calbasu | reverse complement strand
ACACACACACACACACACACACACACATATACATACATATAAATAAATGAAAGAATCAAAAGTGTTTTGAATTAGACATCTGATGCTCACAAAGGTTAGATTTATTTGATGACAAATACAGTAAAAACTGTAATATCCAATGCATGAAATAATATAATTTAATATCTTTCCTGTGATGCAAAGCAGAATTTTCAGCAGCCATTACTCCAGTCTTCAGTGTCACACAGTCCTTCAGAAATAATTCTGATATTTTTATTGCTGTTTATTACATAAAAAATAAAATGAAATAAAATAACAAAATTAAAGCTGCAAGCAGCGTTGATAGGGCCCCTTGTACCCAGCACACCACCACCTGGTGGTTTTAGGAAAACAGCGAATGGCGAGCAATATTGTGTTGAATAGTGTTAAAGGATGAATGTGTCAAAGTCAGTTATATGAGCCAAACTTCCTGCTGCTAGCTGATGGTGCTATGACTATAACTGAATATTGGCATGTAAACGTCTTCAGGCCAGGACTTTCAACAAAAATATGAAGTTTGGCACAGACTGAACATGGTGTGTTTAAGTTTGTGTAAAGCATGACATATCCTGTCACCAACAGGTGGTGCTATGGTCATAACTGAATACTGGCCTTTATATGTCTTCAGGCCAGGGTTCTTACTAAACGTGATGTTTGGTGCAGATCGGACATTAGGGCTGTGCAGATGGACGATAGTATCGCGTATCAATGATAGCCAAAGGTATCAGCTGTTGCTGATGCGTTTGATGATAGCAAGATTATTATTATTATTATTATTATTATTACTACTACTACTACTAATATTAGTCAGAAAGAAAGAAAAAGAAGCTAGGCGCCTATCTTTAGTGATGCAGTGGGGAGAGCTGCTTCTGGGACGCTTCAGAATCTTGTTGTGGGGCAGCTGGTATAAACAAGCATTGACTAGAGTGGCCACGATCAGCTCCAGTGGCCACGTTGGAGCCACCTCAGATGTGTGCAGTGTAAATAAGGGGTAAGAGATTTCAGTGCATACAGTTTAACACTGTATAAACTCGCACTAGACTAGGTTAGGCTAGTCAGTGATGATGTTCTTTGATAATGCAAATGTTCTTTGCTTGTTTTCTGTAGCTGCTTTTTGAATAACTAAGGAAATGTAAGCATTATAATTAGGAACTTACAATGTTTCTATTAAATTGTTATGTTAAACAAAATTAAGTCATTAAAAACATTAGGCTGCTTTTAGCCTTATGCTGGAGCTGGTTCACTTTCAGTCAATGAAACTATTTTTAAATAGTTTAAATTATTAAATTATCACGATAATATTGTGTATCGCAATCTCACAGGTTGACGATAGGATGATATGAAAACTGAACATATCGCACATGTGTGCAAAGTCTCATAAGTTTGAGAGCATGTTTAGGCCCTCAAAAATGCAAATCATTTTGGAAAAGAAGAAACCCCGTACGGGGGTTGGGGTGATCGGGAAAGGTCCACGATCCAGGACTCGAACTCAGGACACCCAGAGTGCTTCCCACAAGGCTATCGGCGCCGACAATAAGAACATTTTACTGGTCAAAAATATACTTAATTATCCTGGGGTGAAATGTCATGTATATTTTTGACACATTTCTTTAGATTTTCACAACTACTACTAAACAAACTTGAATGATTGCTTATTCACACACACCTGATGGTGTTGTCTGAGGAGCCGCTGACCACGAGTCTGTCTCTGTACTGCAGGCAGGCAATTCCTCGCTTATGACCGTTTAGTGTCCGAACAAACTCACAGGTGCTTGTGCTCCACACCTGAAGAACACATTACATCACACATTAGATCACACAACAGGATTAAACATTAAACACTTTAAACCTGTTCCTAATCACTGTCATCTTTCTTTACTTCACTTTAATAAAGTACCAGCACATTTAAACTCAGGAAAAACACCTCTAGACATCCACACACACACCAGCCCGGACTGCCCTGCCTCATTATTTGGGGAATGTTTTGACAGGGTGGGGGCTGCAGAATGACTTGGCACCCCTCCCAGAGTGATGGGTGGGCTGGACCAGGGCTGTCTGTTTCTGGAATCCAACTGCCCCAGATCCAGCATCTAGAGCAGCAAGAGAATGAGTGCTGAAGAGGAATCTGAGCAAGAGCAGTGGACTATAGCGCTTCTGCAGTCTACAGAGAATTGAGAAACTTTTACACTGCTGCCCTCTGCTGGGAACTTCTGTGCTTTGGACAAACACGCAAACACCTGAATAGTCAAAGATCAGCTGCATGACAATATAGTCTAGCCCACTGCAGCTTGTCACCAAGAACCAATAAACTTAGACAGGATATAGCCTGAATGATATGCATTGTGAAATCTGATACAACTCTAAAAGCACTTTTTTGTGCATTGATTGACAGCTGATAATGTCATTCAGAGATCTGAGCGCTGACCTTTATGGTCCGATCCCCAGAGGCGGAAACAATGTACTTGTCGTCAAAGTCGACCACATTGACGGCAGCCCTGTGTCCGACGAGGACCCGGCGGAGACTGATGTCCGTAGGAGAGGCCATGTCCCACACGGCGATGGAGCGATCCTTCGAGCAGGTGACCATCAGCCCGTTACAGAATCGCAGGTGGAGCACAGCCTCGTTGTGGTGGATTAGAGTGTTCAGAACCTCCCCAGAGTTCACATCCCACACTCTGGGTAAAAAGAGAAGGCAAGCAAAGTCAGAGCTGATTTTATCAGCCCTTATTCATTCCAGCTGAACAGACATGTGGAGTGATGGGGTGGGGTGGGGTGGGGGGGGGGACAAAAAAAAAAGTGGAAAAAATGAACAGAGGGCTTATAGAGAGGGAGAGAACGATAGAAATCTGACCTGACAGTGGAATCAGAGGAGCCGGTAACAATGACTCTCTCATCATATTGCAGACACAGCACGGAGCCCGTGTGCCCAGTCAGGATCTTCAAACACTCCAGAGTCTGTTTATCCCATATCTAAATGCAAACACACATATGACGTCTTTTTACAATTGCAAAGATCATGAATTTCACAAAGTCAAATATAAACTTCTGTTAACTAAATGAAGGTCCAAACTGCAGTTTCAATGCAGCTTCAAAGGGCTCCACATGATCCCAGCTGAGGAATTAGGATCTTGTCTAGCAAAACGATTGGTCATTTTCTAAAAAATAAGTGTATATACTCTTTAATGACAAATGTTCATCTTGCACTAGCTCTGCAATGTGCGTCTGCGAACTTTATGCATTATGTAATCACATTGCAGGGCTCCAGACTAACTTTTGAGAGCATACAGTACCACAGGTGATGGCACCAGAAGCCGATTTGGTAACGCTGGGGACGTGTGGGAGTATCAAAAACATAGATAATTCATAATATTACTTGTTTTAAATTAATAAGTACAGTTAGTAATAATACTACATGTGCATTTCTTGTTTATTTCATCTTGTTTATACAGATCTGACAGTAAAGCACTAAGCTTGAGTTGGGATATATATATATAGATATATATATAGATAGATTATACTTTTATTAACAGTAAAGTGCAAAATCTAAATTTTATATAGAAAATATATATTACTTTTATTAAATGTACTATTATTCTTCTATAGTATTATATTTTGTGACTTTTCTTACATACATAGTGTACAACTAAAAAGCAAAATAAAGCAAAAACTAAAAACGAATGACTAATAAGCCAATAAGTGCTCATCTGCTGCCATCTATTGGTTATAATTATAATAATAATAATCTTATGTATTTTATTTTAATTTTACATAAGCGTTTGGTCACCAAAGTATATTTTGGTCATCCCATTAAAAACGACATTCAAATAAAATGCTGGAAATAGTTCTGTGAAATGTTTGAAAGTCATTAAAAAAGTGCTTGAATTTCTCTCTCAAAAAGCAGTACAACCCTTGAAATGAATAATGTAATAACATTCAACTATTTCTGCCACAACATTTAGGGCTACTACTTCTGGTTTTCTGACGTACGTCAGCGCTGTTTATAACAGAATTCTGAGCAGAATTTTAATGATTCTCAGTAGATCTCGCAGCAACCTTAGGGTGCATTCACACCTGTCTTGTTCGGTTCGATTTAATCAAACTTACGTTCGGTTCCCCCCTTGGTGCGGATCTTTTGGGCAGGTGTGAATACAGCAAGCACACTCGGGTGTAGACCAAACTACTTCAATATCATCCAACATTGTTGTTTTGTAAGAGGTGCTGTTTTACTTTCTTTGCATGTTCGCTTTGTAAACACTGGGTCAATACGTCTGCCTATGTCACACGTGACCTTTCCAATGTGACTACGTAATGTAAAGTCATGGACGCAGAGCAAGTGCAAGACAATATTTATAGTTCAAAAGTATATCCTTTTTTTTTTATATATATATATATATATATATATATATATATATATATAAAAAATGACCTCAGCTGGGATTGTGTAGAGCAGTGTGGTTTTCAGTCCTGGTCCTGGGGACCCAATGCTCTGCACATTTTGTGCATCTCCCTTATTTAACACACCTGATTCAGATCATCAGCTCGTCAGGAGAGAGATCCATGTACTGAACTGTGTGTCAGATAAGGAGACATACAAAATGTGCAGAGCAGAGGGTCCAATTTGCACCCTCAAAACACTGGCTCCCAAGTCCACTATCTGAAGAAAAATCCTGAAATGTTTTCCTCCTCTTTTTTTTTTTGGACTGTAAAAAGAAAAACATGAACATCCTGAATGACATGAAGGTGAGTAAATAATCAGAAAATTTTAATTCTAGAGTGAACTAATTCTTTAATACTACTACTTCATATTTTAGTGTAAACTGTGATCCATTATTTTTAATTTTTGATAAAAAAAGAAAGTTAAAAGAATGGCATTTACTAAATAGAAATCCTTGTTTCTTATATATATATATATATATGTCTTTACAGTGCCTTTTTTGACCAATTTAATGCATCCTTGCTGAATAAAAGTATTAATTTCTTCCCCCGTATTGACCCCAATAATTTGAACACTATTTTTAAAAACAACAATAACCTTTAACTGATATTGTCACCTACATGACACATCCCTAGAAATGCATTTGCTAAAAATCTCTCCCACAACAAGAGCAGTAAAACCATGGGACTTTACCACAGAGTTTAATACTATGAGTAAGAACATTAAACAAACCCCTACATATAACCAGCACTGACAGTCATTCTTGTCTTAGAAAAAGTGACTTGAATAATCTCACCCGTTTCAATACCATCTCTCTAGTTTCAGTATCATAATACAGAAGAAGAGAGATTTGATTGTGTAAATAAAAAGCCCAAGCATGTTTCTAGTTCTGACAGCATCTTTCAATTGTTCCTCTAACCGTTTAAAAATCACACATTGGCAAAATGTGTTTAAACACGTCAATAGCATAATTCGCAAGAACAGATTCGGTCTGATGTGGTTAGTATTTTAAAATGACACCTGCGTAGGGATGCACTCAGACGGTGTGGTTTTTACTGGTGCTGACTTCACTAAACCCACACGAGATTCACAAGAAATACAATAGCAGAGTGCGGTCACACCTTGATGGAGTTATCGCGTAAACCGCTGATGATCTTTTCGTCGTCATACTGGAGACAGTAAACACCTTTGCTGTTCTCCGACCTACACTGGATCCTCTGCAGGTTATGTCGGCCACACCTCCAGTTCGCCTCGATGGTCTGGAAACAGGAACAGCAAAGTCAGCAATTTAGTTACACTGCTAAGAGGCATAACTCATTTAATTTGATCAAGAAAGCGTCCCGTTTTATCACTGCATTTGAAAATGTAGTATTAAAATAGCTGATGGCTGCATGCTCTGATTACTCAGAGGGCAGCTATGAAGAAGACAAAGAGCTGGGTTACACGAGGCTTGCCGCCTACCCCTGAGGTGTAATCACTGGTCCTGCTCGTTCAAATGAACAAACAAACGCTCCTAGTTACTACCTCCTTTTCCTTAAAAACACTGACATGAGCAAACAAGATCTAGGAACATATTACACTAAAAGTACTAGAGAGAAAGACACAAAGATTGCTCTGCCCACCTCAATGTCTTGAATGATTTTTGGATAAAGAGAGCGGTAGTATGAGTTCGGAGGAACTTCTGTTGTTCGGTTCTTGAACAGGTATTTTTCCCTGTGAAGGAAACAGCAGTAAACATCCCTGATAAACTGACATAAACAAGCATCTTCATAATAAGATATACAAGACAGTCTAAGTGGAGGTTCCCAGCATGTCTGGTGGAGAATTACACCGCTGAGAGATAATGACGAGGTTGTTGTTAAACCTCATGTATAAATGAAGGGGTTTGGGGATGTAAACAGTCATATCAGCATGGTGACTCACCACTGGTGTCTCTCTGAAAGGCCCTTCCACAGCGGGTCTGTCCGAACCATCCTCTCGATCAGCTTCTTCCACAACATGCCTTCGGATATCACACGCTGCCATTCTTTACACACCAGCTCAGCCGAACAAAGCGAGCGCGCATCAAGGAAGGACAAGATGTTCTCCGCTATATGATCCAGACCCTGAGCTGGAAGACAAATTGAGATGGTGTTTAAGTACCAGAGTGTAAAAGTTAAAAGCTGTAAAAGGAGGATTTCAGTGAATGGAGAGAAAAAAAAAAAAAATCTTTATCTTTCTAAAGACAGCATAAAACCACATTCACACACAGTTTACTTCTGTAATTGGATGCATTTAAGTGAAATAGGACATGAAACTAAAGTAAAATTAAAGTAAAATGTATAGGGAAGGGACTGAATAGTAAAAAGTAGACATTAATGATAAAATTGAGATTGGAAAATGCAGGAGGGGTTTCAAAAAAGTAAAAAAGGTGGTTTGATGTCAGCTAAAATGAATTATAATATGCTGATTTGGTGCTTGAGAAACATTGTTTTTTTTTTATTATTATTATTATTATCATCAGTGTTGAAAACCGTTGGGTTGCTTAATATTTATGTGATAACTCTGATACATTTTCCAGGAGTCTTTGATGAATAGAAAGTTAATTTATTAGAAATAGGTATTTTTTGTAACATTACAAACATCTTCAGTGTCACATCTGATCAACTTAATGCATCCTTGCTGAGTAAAATTACTGATTTCTTTGAAAAAATAAAATAAAATCTTACTGGCCACAACATTTTAATGGTAGTGTACATTTTGATGAAATACAAACAGGAATTTTATTCTAAGAATAGGGCCCTAAGATTTCCATAATGCGGAAAACACAGATGGAATTGCAGAATCCAGTCATAAAAGCAGAAATGAACGTTTAACGGAATATTACGAAATGTGTCAAAGTTTGGATGAATTAATCAAAAGTAGGTCATTACACTTTAATCAAATTGCGACTTAGACTAGTTTATGTAAATATTAAGCCGTAAAAAGATTATTTAAATATAAATCCTGCATGTTCGTGTCTGTATGAATGAATGACGCAGACGCGCATTTTGTTTACTACACCTTATGAAGTGCGTGTGACGCTTGTGGTGATTTCAGCGTCTGCCATCTCACTAAACGAGGACATAAATACATGAACAACATCTCCAGAACTGCTCTGAAAGTACTTCATGAGCATTTTACGGGTTTCATTTGACTAAAACTATCATCATATATACACAGAAATTTAAAGGAATTCACGGCAACCCGTTAAAAAAAGTTCAGTTTACCTTGAAGAGACCGTGCCAGAAATATATTACTATTATTCAGTATAATATACATACTACTACTACTACTGTAAGTAATTAAAAAAAACTATTTTTTAAAATCACACTATATTTCTTATAAGTTTTAAATTTTAATAGTAGGTCTTCTTTATTTGCCAAAAAAAAAAAAAAAAAAAAAAAATCTAATTTTCATTAGGAAAAAGATAAATTAATGGTTTATGCCTTCATCTGTTAATTAGAAAAATTTAAATACACAATACAATTTCATAAGCCTACTGTAGGAATAAATAAAAGTTCTTTTTATGTCAAAGTTTTCATTCAAAAATTAGACATGCCAAAACAGAATTTGGTAACCATAAATATAGGCATTTAATAGGGCCCTAAACATGTATTTTTTGTTAAATTTTTAATAAATTGTGGTTAAATTGTATAAGTTTCATTTTAATTAATTAGACATACTTTTTCATTAATAAAATTCAATTTAACCATTAAAATGGAGTCCAGAAAATTTTAAACGGAAAAAACAGAAATCAGGAAAATTAAAACGGAAAAAAAAATAAATTTGGGAAAAAACTAATCAGATTTCATAGGGCCCTATAAGAATAAAATGAACTGATGAATTGTGATTCAAGTTTGATTTCAACTTTAGAGACAAAACAGGCCAAGACAAACATGGTCTCTTTAAACTTAATTATTTTATTTATTTACTTAACTATCTATATTTCAAGCATAATGGACTCACCCTCCATGAGAAATGGCATTTTCAAAACAAGGACTGTGTGTGTGTTACCTGGCAGTGCCGTAATGAAGTCCCTTTGGAGCATGGGTTTGAGGTAGGAGTTTATGTGGCCGTGTTGGTAATGGCACATGCGTGAGATCAGGTGTTCCACAAACTCCACCTGGTCGGCCTCAGACCACTGATCAAAGAGCTGGATGCACACGTCCTTCTCCTTCTCGTAATTCCCCTCTGACGGCCGCTTCCTAGAGCCCGTCAAGGGTCCATTACTCACCTGAGGACAGATAAAAGTAGGCTGGGAGAATTGTAAAAGGAAAAACAAACAGATAGAGATGTTAGATGAGACCAAAACAAAATCTGTATGGAAAAGGCAAATTAGAAACATACTAATATAATATCATGGTATTTCAAGGCAGATGCATTTACTTGGTAATGACCAGTGCTGCAGGTGCTCTACTATTAAAGGGAAAGTTCACCCAAAAAATGAAAATTGTTATTAATTACTCACCCTCACGTTGTTCCAAACCTGTAAGAAAGATAGTAAGGACTTTGTTAAAATAGTCCAAGTGACGTCAGTGGTTCAACCATGTTATGAAGCTACGAGAATACTTTTTGTGCACAAAGAAAACAAAAATATCGACTGTAATCATCACTTGCTTCTCTTTTTGTGTCAGTCTTCGCCACGTGTTTGAACCACAGATGTCACATGGACTATTTCAACGATTTCCTTACTACCGTTCTGGGTCTTTAAAGGAGAAGTCCACTTCCAGAACAACAATTCACAAATAATTTACTCAGCCCCTTGTCATCCAAGATGTTCATGTCTTTCTGTCTTCGGTCGTGATGAAATTATGTTTTTTGAGGAAAACATTTCAGGATTTTCCTCCATATAATAAACTTCATTGGTGCCCCGATTTGGAACTTCCAAAATGTAGTTTAAATGCAGCTTTGAAGGGCTCTAAATGATCCCAGCCGAGGAAGAAGGGTCTTATCTAGCGAAACGATCAGTCATTTTTTTTTTTTTCCGGAAAATAAAAGTAGCACAGGCTCTGGGATGCGCATTCACGTACTATTGAATCACGTCGAAAGGTCACGCGGAACGTAGACGAAACCACAGACCCAGTGTTTACAAAGCAAACGCGCAAAGACTAAGAAAGTGCGAGCAAGTCAAACGCTGTTTACAAACAAAACGGCACAACGATGTCGGACGATTCTGAAGTTGTAGGAGAAAATAAGATGGAGTTTGACATACTCTACCTTTTTGAGCCGGAGTACACAGACGATAAACTTGTGGTGAATCAAAGACATGATTCGTAGTAGTGATGGGAAGTTCGTATCATCTTACCGATTCGGACCTTTGAGTCTCGTTCAGCAAAATGAACAAATCTTCCCTGTCATTTTGAACGAAAAAAAACAGAAGACTCGAAACAGGTAAACTAATTCCAGTGCAGAACCTAACAGGATGTTGCACATGCCCAACTGAACGAATCACTCCCCGAGATGACTCGTTCTTCTCGAGTCACATGAAAGATTTGTTCAAAATGAACGAATCATTCAAGAACGACCTGTGGACGCGCATCCCAGAGCCTGTGCTACACAAGCTTTTGTGCTTAAAAAGTATTTTAAAAAAATTATTTTTCGAAAACAATGAGCGATCGTTTCGCTAGATAAGACCCTTCTTCCCCGGCTGGGATCGTGTAGAGCCCTTTGAAGCTGCATTTAAACTGCATTTTGGAAGTTCAAATTTGGGGCACCAATGAAGTCCATTATATGCAGAAAAATCCTGAAATGTTTTCCTCAAAAACCATAATTTCTTCCATCCTGGATGACAAGGCGGTGAGTAAATTATTTGTAAATTGTTGTTCTGGAAGTGGACTTCTCCTTTAACGTGTTCGTTGCGTTGCTGTGTATGCAATGTTAGAGAGCTCTCAGATTTCATCAAAAATATCGTAATTTGTGTTCCGAAGATAAACGAAGGTCCTTACTGGTTTGGAATGACATGAGTGTGACAGAATGACAGAATTTTCATTTTTGGATGAACTATCCCTTTAAAAGAGCCACATACAGTTCTTGTCTTCAGATGCAATAATATAAGTTTCTACAAGAAGTTCTCATGCTATTCATCCCAAACAACTTATCTCACTTGGTGTTCTGTACATATAGTGATACTTGAGCACTTAAGTGACACTTAAAAACATTTTAAGAAAAATGGCACAAACAAACTTTAAGCAAAACAAGAATGTTTGTCTCTTTGTAGAAAAGTTTAGATAAAGATTCTGGCACTTTCTGGTAGTCAAAAGTTAGGAACATCATGATCGAACGTGTGGTTGCTCTGCTAAAACATCTGTACGAGCTTTAGGGGAACTGGAACCTGAACACATTTACTAAAATACATTTGGTTTCATTAAAAGTAAATGCAAAAATATCTCTGAAATGTAAAGTTAGCCCTGGAAGTCTAGCATTACATGTCTGCAGATCATGCCATTTGGTTTCATATGCCATTCATCTATTTTGAAGTGTCTTACATCACTGTTCAAAGGTTTGGTGTCAGTTAGATTTACTTAAGCAAGGACACAATTAATTAATTAAAAAAATGACACTAAATACATTTATAACACAACAAAAAAAGTTAAATGATTATTACCATTTCATTGTACTTTTTTGGCCAAATACACCAAAAGTTTCTGTCAAAAGTTTTTGAACAGTAAGATTTTTTATGTTTTTAAGAAGTCTCTTCTGCTCACCAAGCCTGCATTTATTTGAGCCAAAATATAGCAAAAGCAGTAATATACTGTGAAATATTTTTGCTGTTTAAAATAACTGCTTTCTATTTTAATATATTTTAAAATGTAATTTATTCCTGTGATCAAAGCTAGATTTCTAGCATCATTACTCCAGTCTTCAGTGTCATATGATCCTTTAGAAATCATTCAAATATGCTGATTTCCTTTTCAGAAAATATTATTATTATTATCATCATCATCATCATCATCATCATCATCATCATCAATATTTAAAACAGTCAAGTACATTTTTTCAGGATTCTTTGATGAATAGAAAGATCCAAAGATCAGTAATAATCTGAAAAAAAATCTAAAGTTATGATAAAGACATTTATAATGTTACAAAATGATTTCCATTTCAAGTAAATGCTGTTCTTCTGAACTTTCTATTCATTAAAGAAACCTGAAAACAATTCTACTCAGCTTTTTTTCAAAATAATATGTTTTATTATTATTTTATTTTATTAGAATGATTTCTGAATATCATGTGACTGGAGTAATAATGCTAAAATTCAGTTTTGAAATCACAGGAATAAATTACATTTCAAAATATATTCAAACAGAAAAGTTATTATAAATAGTAAAAATATTCCAAATTACTGTTTTTGCTGTACTTTGGATCACATAAATGCAGGCCTGGTGAGCAGAAGAGACCTCTTTTAAAAAAATAAAAATAAAAATTGACTGGTAGTGTAAATGCCAAGCTGAGCACAACAGACTTCAAAAACATTACAAAATCTAACCAACACCACATGCTTGAACAGTAATGCAAGTGTCCAGACAAGTTTGGGGCCTAATTATCCAGGACACCTCAAAAATGCAAGATGAAACTTAAACGTAGATAAAATAAAAGCCTGTACAAATGGACACTCAGGTCTTCCAGACGCAGATTAGGCCGTGCCCTATAACAAACTCCTAAATCAACAGTACTTCAATACAGAAAATCCTGCATAGTCCAGGGAGAGGCTACTCAATAGTTTCTTATTGTTGCATCCACTTATTATTTTATCAGACTTTGACGCACTTCACTGAGGTACGGCTCGTTCCACCTCACCTTAATCACTGTGATCTTTGGGGAGCGGTCTGCAGTCTGCGAGTCCATGACAGAGATGTTCTGCAGAAGAAATCACATTTCATTATTTTTCATAAATCAATAGTAACATTTGCTTCAAAATAAAAAAAATAAATAAATAAAATATAAAAAAAAAAATCAGAGATGGACCACAATATAAATCAAAACCACTGCTATACATAACCTACACATGAAGACCCTTTCATCATCCGCTTGCATACGTTCATAATCACATTGCATTGTTTGTTGGAAAGCAGATGAAAGGACCAGCCTACGATTTGTGCGTGCTGAATAATTGGACAGATTCTCCATCAGCATGCAGCAAAGATGTGGGATCGGGCAGGGTGTGTAGGCGTTTGGGTAACGTGTCAACAGCTGTCCCCTAGCCAAGGCCACCACAAGGATATGCTTACATCCCAAATACAGCCATGATAGAGATGATACCGTGCATATCGCTGCTCTTAATATCCACGACTCAGCACCTGCTTTAATCCATAATCACGGTTCTCACCATGAATATCAGCCAAACTCTTTAGAAACTTAGGTGTATGATATTGAAGCTAGACACTGACACTAGTTAGACATTAATTAGACATTTTATTAATATATATAAAAAAAGTTTATTTATTTTATTTATTTATTTATTTATTTTAAAGTCTACAAACTTTTAATTATTTCAGTTTCAGCTGTAGTTACTTTAGTAATTAGTAAGTTAGACCTGAAATACAAGCAAGGTTTTTCCCCTCACCGAATAAATCTTTTTTGTGGTTTCAGTTAACAATAATAACCTAGACTGACACATTATGACAAAGTCTAGGATTCATTTTAAACCATCTTTCTAGGTCAGCAAAGCAGGAAGTGTAGATTTATTGAGTCTCTGCAGTCTATACACAAATGCACATGGCTTGTTATCTTCAAGCAAAGCCATTTATCTATCTTCCTCAAGCTTCACAACACAAGTGGACAAACTCAAGTGCATTCACTCCTACCCTTTTCACAGTATCCATGGCAACAAGAAGCAAATCCACTCCGCAAAACTGATTCTATAATGTTATTGTATTGACTGGGAGAGATATTGATTCAGACACAGCCTTATTAATTAAAAGCACATTTAGGTCATACAGTTTTATTTTTGAGGATAGTAAAAAATGTTTTAAATTAACAATAGAAATGTTATATTTAAAATTAATAAGGAGGCTACAAATGCAAATCACGTCAAAAATGTATTTTAATATCAAAAGCTGCATGTTTTAGTAGTAAAATACACTTTTGAGGAATTCAGTCTATTTTATTGTACGTCTTTCATAGGATTGGTGTTCAGAAAAGTGTGAAACAAAAATGAGCGCGTTTAATATGAAAATATCATAATTAGTTCGCGTAGGCTAATGGTTTGGTGTGGTTAGCCACTTAGCCGCTTGCTATAAATGCTGCTTTCACATCAACAATAACCGTTTGTATCTCACTAAAAAAAGTGTGGGGTTACTAAAACACACATATTCACTCATCCAAACACGATTGTTTGCATTTATTATCGATATTTGTACATTCGCTCATCGTTTGGCTCACAAACGTCATTTGAAATTGACAGCACAAGCGGTTACTTCCTATTACGCAGCTTTAAAGTCCAGCTAAAATGTGTCGTGAGAAGTAAATATTGCGTTGTTGTAACTGAGAAACGATTATTTCAAACACATTTTAACGTAGTTAAGTGTCCTGAGACTTTATATGAAGCACAGCTCGTCAGAAGATCCAAATTATAGGTAGTATTGAGTGGCGCAGAGGCGCCGCAGTGAAGCTCAAGGCACCGGCTAAAGTCGATGAGACTCGGACTCACCACGATGCCGCGGCAGCTTCCCTTCCTTCGCCTCCGCGACTAGCTCAAGAAATATCCTCAGCCCTCACCAAGATCAACTGTTCGCCTTGTCTACTAACGTCCCAGCTGTTGTTTCAAGGGAAAGACACAGGTGAGAGTCGTGAAAACGACCAAGTCGGCTAGCGATACCTAGCAGGGCCCTCCCTGTCAGCGGAGCCAGCCATTTCTCTCTGTCTCTCTCTCACTCACTCTCTCGCTCGCTCGCTCCTCACCCCTCCTTCCCCCCCTCAACTCAGCCGATCCCTACCCACTCCACAAGCTGGTTATATTCAACCAGGCTGTCCCTATAACCGCTAATATAGCTATATAGACTCTAAAGTCTTGAGAACTTTCTAGAAAATGTTTTTCAAAGTACAACCGAGTACTCACCATCAGCTCTAAGGTTTTGTCCTCCATCTCCGGCTCCATGTTTGTTCCCCGAAACTCGCAGTGAAAATGGAAACCCCGCCCTGCGACACAATCGCGTCACGAAAGGAGGCGGAGCAAGCAGGCTAGAATCTAATTCTCCCATTGGCTGTCAAATAAGAAAACGTGCGCCAAATGGGCGTTGTCCGCGTCGTGATTGGATCACTTCTGGTGCTAAGGTACAAAGCGGGTACAGACGCACTACGTCATAATCGAAGGGGGATGTAATCTGTAAGAACGTTCGTGGTTGGTCATTAAATGACAAAAAGGGTTTTGTCTATTTTGTAAACTGGACAGCGATTGGCTGCGGTCTAGTGCTAGGGTAAAGAATGGGGTTATCCCCGCTGGTTCAGATATTAGGAATATTTCTGATTGTTTGGTGGTGACATTCATGCCTGCAGCCAAATATTATTATTAAGTATATAAGTAGGAATAAAGAATTTTACTAAATGCATAAAAAAACATAAGCCATTAGAATAATGACTTTCTCCTTACCTCAGCAAGTGAAATAATCTTGTCGAACTTCGAACCCATATAAAATAAGATAAAAATTTCTCCGCAAAATAAACAAGCTGTAAGTGCAGTTTGCAAACAATGAGAACGTTTAATGTCTGTGTCCAGATGTAACAAATGATTTATACAAAATAGTGATGGATCAAAGAAAATGAGAAAATATACAACATAATATTTGCTAAAATATTGTGGGCCCGTAATTCGGATCATTTTTTATTATTCTCCTTTTACATGATCGGATTGCGTGTTCGTTTTAACAGGCGTCAAAACGCCAACCATGTCACAACTGGTTCAAGGTCCAAATTATTGATTTGCAGCTTGTCTTTCTAAAACCAATCTGTTGTTAAAATACGACTGGACAAAATGGAAAGAAATTAGAGGCTTGTAATCTGTGGCGGGTCACAGACTCTGAGATGTGACTTTTTAAAAGGGAATTAAACAGCCAAACTGACATATACTCACTCACACATCACAGTTAACACAGTAACCCCCCCACCCTCACCCCATAATCGGTCCGAAAGGACATTCCCATGCATAAAGCCGTCGAATACCAATGAGTGCTGAAGGCTTGAGCTAAGATTTTATGTTCGCAAACAGCAGGAGGCTGAAGTTAGGGTCCAGATGCTGGTACACTGTGCTGTCATATCTCACAAACTGCAAAATTCAGGCACTCATATATAGTTTATTTTGAGAAGTAGCATCTCCTGGGGGGCTGAGGAAAACAAGTGAGGGAAATGTACTGTGAAAGACGGTTCTCGGTCTTCAAGAAGGGATGGGTCCAGTTACTATATGGTCCATTTGAGAGCAAGAAACGCCTCAATGTGGGCACAATGCGATGGGAGGAGCAGGGTGTACCGCTGGCTCAGAGTGCATCACCACCACCATCACCATCACCACCACACTGGTTTACAGCAGAAACAAGGCAACAAATCAAGTCTGGGCTAACCAGGAAATTAAAACGCAGGCCTGGCAATGGGCTTGAGGTGGCTAGAGGTAAGCAGTACAGATCTAATCATTTGCTACTGCTTTCTTCATACACTGAATAAGAGAAAATATAATACATTTGAATAAAATACAACAGCAGCAGATGCCATTATAAAAGGAGAGGCAAAAGGAAGAAAAGGAGTGAGATTAGAAGGGAAGAGAAAAAGTAGATCTGAAAGCCTAGAGTGTTTTCGTGAAGAGCTGAGGCAGGACAGGCAGGCGGGCCACGGCCATGCTGTTGCGATGACCCGGTAATTAGTGGAGAGGAGAAAACTCAGTCTCATCCAGTCCAGAGATGGAGTCGCTGTATTCTAAAGCCAGGGACACGCAGACCATCCGCCACCTTCTCCAATTCGTATTCTCCCTCCTGCTGATTCGATCTCCTTCGCTCCCCTGCCGTTTGCGGGGTAGGTGAAGGGGGAAAATCTTATATTTGAATTTTGTGTCAGTCCCGACTACCTAGTAGTCATCTAAATCAAAGAACTCATCATCATCTCCCTGGTACTCCATGCCTTGGAAGTCCACCCGGTACCGCAAGATTCCTGAAGGAACAGAAAGATATTGATATAACAAGATCTTTTTCCATTTCCCTACAAATTGTAATCTTAAAGGAGTACTTACCACCAATGCCTCCAAAGCCTTTCACAAACTGCGAACCCTCCTGGCTTTTGTCTGTAACGATTTCCAGCGTGGCCCCAAACTTCTTGTAGTTATTGGCGAACCACTCAAGCAGCGGCATACTCTCAATCAGCTCATGCTCCTGACCCGTCTAAAACAAGAACATACTGTTAAATTATACACCTTCTGTCTGAACAACACATTGGCTAAAGTGAAAAGGAAACATTTTACAAAAGATGCAAACATCATGCAAAAGGTTTTCGTTTTTAGAAAGAGTAAAATGAAGGAAATGTTGAATTTAACAATTATTTCAGAATGACTACACTCCTAAGAATAAAGGTTCTTTATTGGCATCAATGGGTACAAGAGACTTCTTCAACATCCATGGAAGCTTTCCATTACACAAAAAATCCTTTACAGCAGAAAACATTTAAGATGATTCATATATTCTTCCACACTTGGAAAAATAAATTTACTTTAATAACTGTGCACTTAGAGGCTCTTTGAAAAACCCCAAATGACCCTACTACTTAGCTTTAAAAAAAACAAAACAAAACAAAAAAAAAAACACACAACTTAATTTTTACTTTGTTTACTACTCTTTTGCTTTAATGAGCTGCATGAACTCCAGAAGTCTGTGTGAAATCTAAAGATCATATTCCTCACCATGATTTGAGGGTGATTCAAAAAGATCCAAGAACATCTGACCACTGATACACTTTAAAATCTTTCAGTTGAAACAGCTCAGACTTAAATTTTAGTCTGGGACAAGGCTTAAGCCCTGTCTGTGCAACCAGGGGCAAGTATTTCAACCCATAAGCTGCTGATTTGATTTCAGGCCATGAGAATTGATCATTGGTTGCTTGAGTATGGCACTTAAACTCCACAAGAAAGTCACTCGGAAGGAGTTACAGCCATTGGTGCTTCTACGTTACTTTTCATAAATAAGATCTGCTGAATCACATATAATCTAAAAGTGGCTGAATGTTCGCTCACCTCCTTGTCAGTGAAATGAGACTTGTCCTTCTCCTGTTCCGGTGTCAGATAGAGTATCTTTTCATCTGATTACAACAACAACAACAACAACAACAACAACAAAAAAAGCAATTAAAATGAGAAATCTTTTATATTTTGCAAATATTGTGCAACTGTGAGTGTGAGTTTAGGGTGTGTTTACCATTTTCCGGTGTAGTATTTTCTCCATGACAGCGTAGGACATAACGCATAGTGTCCAGGTTCTCGTAAACTATAAGAATCTCCACCGCTCCCATCTCCAGCGCTTTGAGTGTGTCTTCAACTCCAAAACAATACTTCCCTGTGTCCTGACTGATCTCATCAAAGTATCGACCTAAAATCAGAAACACAAGTTACCACACACCGTACAACTACAGAACGCCCAGTGTTTTATGCTACAAAAATATTTCTGGCATCTTCATCAAGCGCGTAAATTACCTACCTATTAGTTTCTTTTCTTGGATGAACTTGACATTGGACAGCACTTCCGCCGAAAGCTCAATGGCCTGGTTGAAACCGTTCTCTCCTCCGTACGATATGTCAACCAGCTTCAGAACCTTGGCTTGTAACCTCTACATGTGTAGAAGAACCAAAGTCAGAAAACAAGCAGAATGATTAATGAAGATTGCAAATCATTTGATGCCAAGGGAACATACCGGATCAAACATGTCTGACTGGCTGAGCTCCGTCTTGAAGTCGGCCGATCCGGCGAGAACCAGTCCTGCCACGTTGACCTTGTCATTGGACACGAAGAGCTGCACAGCCGTCTCCGCTACCTTACGCACATAGTTATGTCTCTTCTCCATTCTCAAACGAGCAAATCGAAGAGCAGACTGTCCTCCTCTACCTAGAATTAAAGGAAACAAGCTGGTAAACAAAATTCTATAAAAACACAAAAACAGCCACAGTAAGCGATTTGAAGACATGTTTACCGTGTTTTTTGGGCAGGTCCACAGTAAATTTGTGCAACACCTCCCTTGTGTTGCCTTGTAAAGTCCCAAACAGGGCACCACTACCATCAATCACAATGAAGCCAAATTTGCTGTCATCTGACAGCAGAGCTGTTAGAGCCTGTGGATATAAAAATTGTATTTGGTATTACAGTGTTTTGGTACGATTGGTACAATACATAGATAGACACATAGATGGATAGATAGATAGATAGATAGACAGACAGACAGATAGATAGATCTTACCTCAGTATGAAACTTGTTGTCACATAAATACAAGGATGTGTTGATTGGTTTAAAAGGTTCAAAATCGATGTTTACTTTCTTCTCTTTGCCTTCCTCTGTCACAATGGTGCCACAATACACCACCAGGCCATTAGGAGGCACTGCAAGATAAACAGAAGGCTTATGGGAGGGGGATCAGGAGAGACCACACCTATTGAAAAGATTAAATCAGGTGCAACGCCCAATCGTACCCTCACATAGACAGCAAATATGCATGAACCACTAGTTTAATATTTAAACAGCCCCATTTCGGAAAAGATAAACAGACCAAGTACAAAAATTCAGTCATCTGAGAAGTTTAAATGGTTGTGAAAGATCTTAGATGAAGCTAAACCCACTCATTTACCTTTGTTGTACAGTTTTAGTCTCTGCTGTACTGAGGTAATGGCTCCCAGCACAGAGAGTCTGTTGACTCTGCTCTTGATGTTCGAAGCGGTGCCGAACTCGTCGGCCAACATCTTCGCAACACGCGAGATTTGATCCTTGGGTGGGATGATGAGGGAAATCATACTGGTGCCATTTCTGTGGAGGAAATAACGTAACAGGAATATAACAGCAGGCTACTTTCATTAACATACAGTACCGTTCAAAAGTTTAGGATCATATTATTTAATAAAAATAAATGTTTTTGAAAAGTCTATTATGCTCACCAAGGCTGCATGCATTTGATCAAAATACAGTAAAAATAATTTTGAAATATTTCTAATTTGTTGGTTTGTTGCTCAATATTTCTTCTCTTTTCTTCATTATCAATGTTTAAACAGTTGTGCTGCTACACATCTGTGTAAACTGTGACATGTTTTTTTCTAGTATTCATTGCTGAAAAGATAATTAAAAAAAGAACAGCATTTATTTGAAACTGAAATCTTTTGTAACATTAGAAATGTCAATTTAATGCATCCTTGATAAAATCTTGCTGACACCAGACTTTCAATGTAATTGTATATTCAATGCATCAAGTAACCTTACTTTGTCATTAAGTGTCATATCAATATATGATAGAAACTGAATGGTATGAGCATATGTGTTGAGCCATATTCAATAAATTTAAAGTTATCATTAAATGGATAGTTTTCTCAATTCATTTACATTGTTCCACAACCAGAAAAATGATGACTGAGGCAGTCATTCTGCTTAACCACTCACTTTCATTGTATAAATGAGGGAACAAAACAAACGCCACTAAGTTCCTTACATTTTGTAACATTTTATATTTCACAAAAGAAAACATGTAAGAGGTTTAGATCAACATGGCTGTCAGAAAATGACCGAAAATCAAATATTTTAGTTTGAATGTCTCTGACAACGGCGACTGATTGTATAACACCATTAAACATTGAGAGAACATTCAAGTGCTACGTTTCTACACCGTGATATTAAAAATACGTTTAAAAATACTAAATACGTATTAAAAGAAACAAAACATGTAGCCTATTTAGCATGGTTTCACCCATTTAACACGCGTCATCTCCACCAACCCATTTTAAGACGTTATCTCGAAAGTGCTTCACATTTCAAACGACACCATTCATAACATTTTCCGCTCTTTATCCTACAACCATCGGTATTTTATCGAAATAAAGGGCTATACGGTGCGCGGTCTCGTTCTCCGTCCACCATGCTGCTCTCTCCAACAGCTGTTAGCAAGCTGGTTAGCATGTGGTCTCCCCCCAAAGAACGAAACGAATCGCACATCAGATGTGCTACTGTTTGTCATCCAACACCTGTAAACAAAAATAGAGGATCTGACAGAGCGAGCCTCACCCTCTAGCCGCCTCAAGGCTTTTGATCAACTTCTTAATCTTCCAAATTTCCACGTTCCTGTCCGCTGCGCTGGGGTCGTCCGCCATCTTCCTCGCGCTGTCTGGACCTGCTGAAAAAGAGAATCCAACTTTAGCTTGCTAGCGCGAACTGCTTGAATTAGCAGCTATTTAAAAAGCGGATCATCAACAGTGGAAATCTTAAAAGGTCAATCGGGGATCGGACAGAATTGTTAACTGATTCAAATAAGGCTTATTGTGGGTAAAAGAAGAAAAGCGCGACTGAAGTTTGACGCGCTAACTGGCTAAAGCAATCCTGTGCGCGGGCCTCTCGCGCCCGAGAACATCCCTGCCACGCGCCGCTCGCGCGAAACCACCCTATTGCAAATTATTTCTTTTTTTTTTTTTAACACGTGGTCCGTTTTCTCGAAGCAATTTCGTAATCGTACGTTAATGCAGTGTACTCACAGACTAGAATTATCCGCTCCGCCGCGTCCGTACGGCAGTTACTTTGTGGTCCAGAGCTCGCTCGCCGCTGTTTCTCAGTGACGTGATATACTTATCGTTAGCAGCCGGTTTGGTCTTGCTGCGCGTGGTCCTTCGGTGGAGGCTCACGTGGGGGGAAAGGCAGAAATTCCATTTAGTATCACTTCCTGAAAACGACAAGCATGGGGGTGTATTTGGAGCTGTGTGATTGGAGGATTTTGCTGTCAAACAAAAAGGGAGGAACAATGACTTCTTTTATTATGTATTATTTTATTATTATTAATATAAATTTTTAATGCTTATTTAGTGACATCTCACATATTATATCAAATCACATAATAGATACAAAATAAAAATAACAACAAGTATATAGTAATAAGTATTTAAACAAATAATAAAAAACAATAAATAACTATATAATCAAATCTGAAATATTTTTTGCGTAATTTTTACGCATTATTTCGCTTGCAATAAAGAATATTTTCACTTTTTTATTACTTTAATGCATTTATTTATTTGTTGTTTGGTAATTTCAGTTTTTAAATGAGCTTATTTTTAATTTTAAAAATTGGATAATACATTTCTTTTCTTTTCTTTTTCGTTTAAAAATACGACCCAGACTCTCGACCGTTTTTGTGATATGGACCCTTCTGTTTTAAAGGGGTCACGACATGGATTTTTTAATTATTTTAATACAGTTTAAGTCAAAAGTTTACATAAACCTTGCAGAATCTGCAAAATGTTAATTATTTTCACAAAATAAGAGGGATCATACAAAATGCATGTTCTTTTTTATTTAGTACGGACCTGAATAATATATTTTTTACATAAAAGATGTTTACATATAGTACTCAAGAGAAAATAATAGTAGAAATTATAAAAAATGACCGTTTACATACACTTGATTCTTAATTCTGTGTTGAATGAACCACAGCTGTTTTATTATTATAACTATTATTTTAGTCATAGTTGTCCATGAGTCCCTTGTTTGTCCTGAACCATTAAACTGCCCGCTGTTTTTCAGAAAAATCCTTCAGGACCCACACATTATTTGGTTTTTCAGCATTTTCTGTGTATTTGAATCCTTTCCAACAATTACTGTATGATTTTGAGATCCATCTTTTCACACTGAGGACAACTGAGAGACTCGTATGCAACTATTACAGAAGGTTCAAATGCTCACTGATGCTTCAGAAGGAAAAAAATATGCTTTAAGAGCCGGAGGGTGAAAACTTTTGAACAGAATGAAGATGTGTACATTTGTCTTATTTTGCCTAAATATGATATTTCTTTCATTTAGTGCTGCCCTTCAGAAGCTACAGAAGGTACTTACATGTTTCCCAGAAGACAAAATAAGTTAAATTCACCCTCTTCAAATTTAAAAGGTTTTCACACCCCTGGCTTTTAATGCATTGTGTTTGCTTCTGGAGCATCAGTGAGCGTTTGAACCTTCTGTAATAGTTGCATACGAGTCTCTCAGTTGTCCTCAGTGTGAAAAGATGGATCTCAAAATCATCCAGTCATTGTTGGAAAGAGTTCAAATACACGAAAATGTTGAAAAACCAAAAAATTTGTGGGACCAGAAGGGCTTTATTTTTCTGAAGAACAGCGGGCAGTTTAACTGTTCAGGACAAACAAGTGACTCATGAACAACTATCACTAAAAAAAAAAAAAACAGACAAAAACACAGCTGTGCATCAATGTAACCTTTAACTTCTTTCTTGTCTTTTTAGCTAAAATATGACCCAGTTTTTGACTCTTGACAGTTTTTGTGAGATATTTTTAAAAGAACACAATTATTATTGATAACACTTCACAATAAGCTTAATTAGTTAACATGAGTTAACTACATTAGTTAACATGAACTAAGAATGAACAATATTTTCTATATTACAGCATTTATTCATCTTAGTTAATGTTAATTATTTCAGCATTTACTAATGCATTATTAAAATCACAGGTTGTGTTTGTTAACATTAGTTAATGCACCGTGAACTAACATGAACAATGAACAACTGTATTTTTATTGACCAACAATAACAAAAATGAATAAATGTTTTGTTAATTGTTCATTCATGTTAGTTAATACATTAACTAATATTAACAAATGACACCTTATTGTAAAGTGTTACCATTATTATTTGTTTCAAAACAAATAATAGATATATTTGTTTAAAAAACACTAATATTGAAAAATTCTAAATAAATATAAGCCGGCTCTTTTAATATAATTTTATTTTCATACTGAAAACTGACAATACATTGTCATAATGTCAGTACTAACACACATAGTCCTGTTAATTTGCATTCACTTCTACTTTACATAAAGAAAACCAAGCCTTCCATTAGGATTATTTTGCATTTACTTTTTTTTTTGTAATTAAAATTATTTTTAATTTAATTTAATTTAATTTAATTTAATTTAATTTAATTTAATTTAATTTAATTTAATTTAATTTATTGCATTGCATTGCATTGTGGACTTCAAAGGAAAATATGCTTAACTGTCATTAACTGTTTTAAAAAAGGCTTAATTTTCTTTAGGCAAAATATAATTACATATTTCTTGATGTTACATGATTAAAAAAAAGAATGAGAGAGAGAGAGAGAGAGAGAAATGGTATTGCATCTCTGTCCAGGTTCTGGAGTTCCCCATGCACATTTTGGATGACTATGTTATTTAAAACACATTTATTTTTATTATAAACTCATAAGTCAAGTAAAACTAACGTCAATACTAACAAATTTAGCTCTGTTGTTGTCATGTTATTAATATAGATATTGTGATAATACATTCATCTGAATTTATAATTATTCTATCTCTCCTGAGTTACTAAAATTACTTCTTTATTAAATTGCTTTATTAAATACTTTATTAAAGTCCTACACCCAAACGCCAACCACAAATCATAGCTACCTTCACAAACCAATGTCTAAAACAGAATAAGAGTATTATCTAAACTAAATATTGTAGCAGCTCTAGACTCGGCCTAGGAGACTTCAGCTACAATCACAAGAGTTCATTTTTCATGGTCTCTTGGTTCCTTTGCTGAGTTTGTCTCCAAGCTCCTGGATCAGTTCAGCTAGTTCTTCAGTGGCCTGTGACTTTTCCTCCAGGAGCTCATAGCGGAGACTGGAAATGTCTTGCTTGATTTCCTTCAACTCACCTGAGAAAAAAAAAAAAAAAAGAAAACACATGAAAACTAGAGTTTAACAGGTTTCAAGTCAAATCACAATTAGAGCCATTTTTAACACTTTACGGGTAATCGCTTGACATATACTTGATCAATCAAAGAAATGTGTTTAGGAGAGACACTAATGGATGAATAAATGAGTCTCACCTTCATTGATCTCATCACTTTCACTGTCAATTTGGGCTTTCAGGACATACCGCTTGATGAGACGCTTCATGAGTTTCTGTGAGAGAAAAAGGTTTAGAATGAGGTTCTCTTATACATGAACAATTTAGGATAAAAAAAATCAATCAGTACCTGATATCTCGTGGGGTGTTTGATGGGATTTCTAACCGTGAAGCCCTCCTGTGAGTGGTACGGTCGAAAGCGATGAAGCTGAAAAGATATCAAAATCACGAACTGCGATTTCTACATTTGAACGGTTTGAAAACCCTTGCTGATCTCTGACCTTAGAGCGTGAATTGGCCGTTCCCACGTCCTGCTGGCTGCTGTTGCTGCGAACCCTGGCCTTGCATAAACTCACTAGGCATGCTTTGGTGCGCTGAGCCATGTAATAAAAGGATTTGGGGCTGGGTATTAGATTAAAGGGGGGCGGAAGAGTGCTGCCTTCATCAAAATAGGAGAGCCACAGCTTTGCACGAGCAAACTTCCATTCTACGTCAGCATCCTCCTGTTCTCACACACGCAAATGTAAACACATGTATGAGAAATTGAGTATTATTATTTTTATTTTTTTTGCAAAAGTATATTTGTCTTACCTCTATCTCCTGGTATGAGTGGTTGATCATGGCTATGAGCATGTTGAGCAGCACAACCACCATTGTGACATTATAGACTCCATAAAGCACATAACCGATGTTCTCAATGAACTTATGATCGTACTTTAAAACTACAGAGATCACCTCAGATAAACCAAAGATGGACCAGAACAGTGTTTTAAAGCTTTCCTCTACCCTGCAACATATACAAACATTCAAAACGTTAATTAAACATTCAAAAAAAAATTTTTTTCAAAACACATACAGCTTACTTTCATTGGTGGAACACAAAAAAAATATTTTTAAGATATTGTCAGAACTGCTATTTTCAAACACCTAAAACAGACATTAATTTGAGAGCTGAGAGGAAGATTTTTGGCTTTTTTTATGTTTATATCTGGGGTGGCGAACTCCGGTCCTGGAGAGCCGCAGCCCTGCAGAGTTCAGTTCCAACCCTACTAAAAACTCACCTGCCTGTAGCTTTCTAGTCTAGGAAGCTTCATAACCTTTCAGACTTTGATTAACCTGTTCAGGTGTGTTTGATTAGGCCTGAAGCAAAACTCTGCAGGGCTGCAGCTCTCCAGGACCGATGTTCGCCACCCCTGATACATAAACAATTGCGAGTTATAAAGTTAGAATTGATAACGTGAAGTCACAGTGCTCAGAAATAAAGTCAGAACTGTGAGATATAAACTCACAATACTGAGAACATTTTTCCCCCCTCAAAATTGGACTTTATAATTTGCAATTGCAAGTTTTTTTCTCAAAATTCTGACTTTATTTCTAGCAATCGTGAGTTTATATTCTGAGAAAAAAGGACAGATTTTTTTTTTTTCACAATTCTGACTTAATTCTAACTCACAATTGCAAGAAAAACAGTCATAATTGCAAGTTTTAATCACAAGACTTTATTTCTCACAATTGTGAGTTTATATCTCACAAAAAACAATTGCTAGAAAAAAGTCAGAATTGCAAGAAAAAACATCAGAATTGCGAGATACAAACTCGCATTTGTGAAATTTTTATTTCATGCAATTCTGAGAAAAAAAAGTCAGGATTGTGAGTTTATATTTCACAGTTCTGAATTTATAACTCGCAATTGCGAGTTTACATCTCACAATTCTGAGGAAAATAGTCAGAATTGCGAGATATAAAATCACAGTTGCAAGAAAAACGTCAGAATTGCAAAATACAAACTCACATTTGCGAGAGAGACTAAAGGCAGAACTGCCTGTTTTTATCTCACAATTCTGACTTTGTAGCTTGCAATTGTGAGTTTATATTACACAGTTCTGTGAAAAAAGTTGCAACAAATGTCAGAATTGCGAGATATAAACTCGCAACTGCAAGAAAAACAGTCATAATTGCGAGTTTTAATCATGCAATTCTGACTTTATTTCTCACATTTGAGTTTATATAACGCAATTCTGACTTTATAACATACAACTATGAGTTTATATCTCAATTCTGAGAAAAAAAGTCAGAATAGCGAGATATAAACTTACAGTTGCAGGGAAAAAAGTCAGAATTGCAAGTTTTAATCACGCAGTTCTGACTTTATTTCCTGCAATTGTGAGTTTATATCATGCAATTCTGATAAAAAAGGCAGAATTGCGAGAAAAAAGGCAGAATTACAAGATATAAACTTGCAATTGCACGAAAAAGTCAGAATTGCAAGTTTTAAACACGCAATTCTGACTTTATTTCTTGCAATAGTTAGTTTATATCTAGCAATTCTGATAAAAAAGGCAGAATTGCAGGAAAAAAGTCAGAATTGCAAGATATAAACTTGCAGTTGCACGACAAAAAGTCAGAATTGCAAGTTTTAAACATGCAATTCTGACCTTATTTTTGCAATAGTTAGTTTATATCTCGCAATTCTGATAAAAAAGTCAGAATTGCATGATATAAACTTGCAATTGCACAGAAAAAAGTTAGAATTGCAGGTTTAAAACATGCAATTCTGACTTTATTTCCTGCAATAGTGAGTTTAAATCTCGCAATTCTGACTTTATAACTTGCAATTGTGAATTTATATCACAAAGTTCTGAGAAAAAAGTCAGAATTGCAACAAAAAAGTCAGAATTGCGAGATATAAACTCGCAATTGCAAGAGAAACAGTCATAATTGAAAGTTTTAATCACGCAATTCTAACTTTATTTCTCACAATTGTAAATTTATATCATGCAATTCTGACTTTATAACTCAGAACTGCGAGTTTATATCTCAATTCTGAGAAAAAAAGTCAGAACTGCAAGAAAAAAGTCAGAATCACAAGACATAAACTCACAATTGCAGGGAAAATTGCAGGTTTTAAACACGCAATTCTGACTTTATTTCTTGCAATTGTAAGTTTATATGATGCAATTCTGACAAAAAAGTCAGAATTGCAAGTTTTAATCATGCAATTCTGACTTTTTTCCTCCAGTTGTGAGTTTATATCATGCAATTCGGAGAACAAAGGCAGAATTGTGAATTTATATCTTGCAATTCTGACTTAATTTTAGTTTATATCTCAATTCTGAGACAAAAAGTCAGAATTCTGAGTTTGTATCATGCAATTCTGTAAAAAAAAGTCAGAATTGTGAGATAAAAAGTTGCAATAACTTTTTTTTATTCAGTGGCGGAAATGGGCTTCCATACTTCAGTGTCACATGATCCAATGATTATCAAAATGATCAAAATTTAGCTACTTAATATTTTTGTGGATATCACAATATTTTTTTTAAAGATTCTTAGATGAATAGAAAGTTCATACACAACATTTATCTGAAATAGAAATCTTTTGTAACATAAATATGTTTACTGTCACCTTTGTCCAATTTACTGTGTCTTTGAAAGAAAGAAATCATACTGACCCCAAACCTTTGAATGGTCAAACAGACTAATTTTTTGTATTTTTTAGTTTTTGTCTTTTGTTGAGCTTGACAGCCACTGGTCACAAAAGAGCAGCCTGAACATTCTGCAAAACATCTACTTTTGTATTCCACATGAGGAATTAATAAAAGCCTCTAATTTGCAACAAAACCATGGGAATAAATCATTGATTTTTTTTTTTTACTATTTATTTATTCATTCATTTATTTTGGTGAACTATTCCTTTAACAAGTAAATCTTAAATATAATAATTGTCATCGTAACTTTTTTGGACTTACGTGGTAAAAGCAGGGTTATATTTAGCACCCAAGTAGTAGGAATACAAATTAAACATGCCAATCATGAAGGCAAGGAAGACCATGATGAAGATGACCATGAATTTAAAAATATCCTTCACAGTGCGCCCAAGAGATATCTGTAAGGGTCCGAAACTCTCGTTGGCCGGCAGAACGTAGGCGATACGTGAGAAACTAAGCACCACAGCGATGGAGTACAAGCCCTCAGAGATGAGCTGAGGATCTGAGGGAAGCCACCTGTTCCTGGCTGAGAGACAGGAAGCATTTTTTGGTGTCACCACTTGATGGCAGCATTTTGTTTCAATTCAGACAGCTACAAGAAAGTCTGAGTAGCACGTTTAAGCATTTGATTAAAAACAGAAACAGACCTTCTGGTCTTTTATGCTGGAAACAGTATGTTACAGTTCACTTTAGATCTTTATTTATTGAATATATACCGATTCTGTTTTTGCAACATACCATAAGTGAAGTATGCCACGTCTTCTGGTAATGAGGCATTGATCAAGTCTGCATTAGTCACGTGCAAATCCACATACAGCTGTGCATGGGAGGCTCGCAGGAAAGCCATGAACCGTGCGGTGAATGACGCCACGAAGACCGACAGCATGCCGAAGTCTAACACGTTCCACAAATGCATGAGGTATTCACGCGGCCCATCAGCCCAAACCTCCTTACACTCCGTCCAGATCATTCCTGATGAGGGGAATCAAAGAAAAGAAATAGGGTTCATTCATCATGATTGAAATATTTAGCAATTTATTCTAGACTATTCCAGAGTTCAAAAGTGACACGGAACAGAAGAAATAGTTGAATAAAGTCATTATTTTGGTTTTCTTTGCACAAAAGATATTCTCGTAGCTTCATGAAATTAAGGTTGAACCACTGATGTCACATGGACTATTTTAACGATGTCCTTACTACCTTTCTGGGCCTTGAACGTGGTACAGGTAATTGTGTTGCTGTTTACACAGGGTCAGAAGGCTCCCAGAGTTAATTAAAAATATCTCAATTTGTGTTCCAAAAGATGAACGAAATGACAGAATTGGGTGAGAATTTTCATTTTCAAATGTAACTTTTTTGTGAAAACTGTGATACATTTTCCTTTAGGATTCTTTGATGAATAGAACACATTAATCTTTTGTACATTAGAAATTGTGTTCTTGTTACTTTTGATTAATTTAATATGTCCTTGCTGAATAAACCTATTAATTTAGTAAATAATTTACTTTTTTATTGACATTTTTTTAAACTTATTTAACCCTTTACTTTTGAACGATCAGAGAATAAATCACTTTTTAATGAATGTGAATAGATATAGACATACAGCTTATTTTTTTGTCCTGACCTATTCATCATTTATTTTATGCAAAACAGTCCATTATCCATTGTCAGATCATGCAAATTTCTATTGGAATGACTGGCTTTTGCCTATGAAATTTCACAGAGCAACATTAAATGTGAAAACTGTGCACTCACATTTATTTAAAATGTAAATATTGCTACTATAATCCAGTGGTGTGCGGTAGTGTTCTGAAATGAGGAGTCCTCAAAGTTTTTTTTTTAAATCAAATAAATTCTTGACAGGAAAATACAACAAAGAATATCGTTTACATGTAGCACGTCTATTCTGCATGGTATATAAGACTCTCTCGTTCTTTATCTTTCTTTGCGTGTGTGTGAGACAAAACAACGGCTAATCGTGTGCCTTTACACTAGAGTTTACGGTTCGTCAAATACAGGTATGCTGCGGATTCATTTAGATGAACTGAAAAAAAATAAATTAATTAAAATAAATTATAGTAACGCCACATTTTATTGTCAGTAACAATAACGGCGTTGTAACAGGGGAAACAGTATTTCGTTTGATTACTCATTACTGAAAAAAAATAATGCTGTTTACTTATAATGTCGTTATTTCCATCACTGTATAAGACAAGTTTGTACAAGACGTAGTTGTAGTTCATACATCTTTTAAAGTGAGATATTTAACAAGTGATTCGGTTAACAGTTACATCATGTTGACAACTTTACATTTTCTTTAACTAGAGGTATAATAAAGAAAAAGTTACTTGAATCATGTTATAGTTACATTTTCAGGTGAAAAATTGAGAATCGGTCAAACGTTCTGAAAAAAATTGAGATTTAAATTTTTTGCCATTTCGCCCCAGCCACAGCTGACAGTTTCTTTAGAAAAACGAGTGATTTATACATTTTTTAATGTTATATTTTTGTACTACAAATTTTTTTCTCATCCAACAATATAATAGGAAACCCCACAAACGACGTGCAGCTCATGCTTGACTGATACTCACCCAGCACCCATTCCATTATTAACATCTCCGTCCACGAGAACTGAGTGGTTTTAATGCGAAAGATTTGCCGTGGATGATCAGTGATGGTTTCGTTAGGAAGGTTTTTGACTCCTGCGAAGCGATCCGAAGCATTGAGAACCAAAAGACCCAGGAAGAGGGTGAACGAGACGGCGTGAGCTACAAACTTCATAAAGGGACTACGGAGAACCTGGCCCACCTGGAGAGAAGATCAAATGCAGAAATACACTTAACAATGGAGGAAAAAGAGAAGCCTGCCCCATGTTATTAAATGAACTGATTCTGAATGATGATGATGTACCTTGCTGTAGGGCATAATCCAATATGCAATGGCAAGAAATGGCAGGCCAACCATCACTCCCAGCACTGTCCAACACTTCACGCCGATTGACTGTTGCCTAAGGCCTGATAGATTCTCATACCACAGCGTCAGTAACTGCTGCTGGCAGTTCGGATGAGCCACAAACTGTAAGGACATCATTGAATTAGACACTGTCTTGGCAAGCCATTCCAGTTTAGTCTATAAATCATTTCCCAGTACCTTCTTGACTTCATACTTAATGGCCAGTTTGACCCGGCTAAGGCAGGGCCGGTGGTGTTCGCTCGGGGGGCTCTGGTCCACATCTCCATTCAAAATGGCCTCCACTTCCTCCGTGTTTCTGCAGAGATCCAGAATGCCAACCACAAAGTCCTTACACTGCATGGAGAGCTTCCTGTAGTCATTCTGAAACAAAACAGAGGCAGGCAGGCTATTAATCACTGGAATAGTGAACGCTCTGCTGTGGAAAAACATGGATGCGTGTGAATTCATGAAAGTCCCATGTCGCACCTCCAAATGGAAGTCTGATTGATGTTTGCATCAGATCTTCTCAAACAGAAATGTACCTAATGGAGGGCACCCAAGAGAAGCCCATCCTGCTAATTATAGCGTGGCAGTGGTTTAGGAGAACAAACATTTTATGTGAAATTACAGAAGCGGAATCACCGACACGCCATTACAACTGTCAAAGTGATCGTCTGTAGAGAAAAACGGTGATGAGAGAATAATAACGGGGTGATTACAGGAAGCTCTCGATGGAGCAGTTTCAATTAATAGCTCACTAAGCACAATAAGGGGAAAACTGTCTGGATTTGAGAACTCCTGATTAGATATTTCCCCAGAGTGACTTTCAGTGAAGAACTTTTCCTCTACACAGTTAAATCTAAAACAACACACGTCGGCGAAGCGCGCGAAGCTCTCTGGAGAAACGTTTTCTTTTTGGAAAAATGTTGTGTGGAGAGATTCTACTGAACCAGAAACTGTCATCGAACAGCCTCTAATTTATAATGAGGCTAATCTCAAGGGTGGGAAATTGGTTTTCGTGTGGAATAATCTGCCGGTCTGTGAGCTCGAATGAGCGTAGACATTTCTCTCAGAGAGACGCAGCTCATTACAGGGCCATGAGCAGACTTTTCACGATTGGACACTCCCTAGATTAACTGAGAAGCTGTGCTTTGAAATAATCATGAGAGCGCCTTAAAGGAGTTTGTAGTGTGCACAAAGTACATAATGATTAATAGCGATTCAAGTCATTGTACACCAAAAAAATATTTTAAAAATTGTTTTTTTAGGGTTTGCATGAACATGATGCATTTATGTACTAAATTAATATGTTTAACATAAATTTTTTTAACACATTTACCAAATTTTATGTATGTAGAAATCATAAGCTAAATCATTGTTATTATTTTATTCTATTGACAGCCCTTATTTTTTAGAGAAATAACCACTATTTATCACAAATATATCTGATATTATTCTGATACAGGATCTAGGTAAAAACTGAGTTAATTATGGTTTAAGGACAACAACAGATAATAAAAATAAAATAAAATAAAATAAAATAAAATAAAATAAAATAAAATAAAATAAAATAAAATAAAATAAAATAAAATAAAATATAAGTTGTAATCAATCAAAAACTATTAAGATATAAATTACAACATTTAAGATAAAACATAATTATGATTTTTTGTCAGTACATAATTATAATATCATAAATGTATAATTATTATGATTTATGCCATAATTATAACTAATATTTTTTAATAATTAAAACAGCAACAGGTAATAAAATAAAATAAATAAATAAATAAAAAAGTTTTTTAAAAAATCACAAGATGAAAAGCTGTAATTATGACATAAGTCTATTAAAACATAAAAGACAACATTTTAAGATAAAAAAAGCATAATTATGACATAAATATATTTATAAGAAGGACATAAAATTTTAACTTTGATTATTACATTTTTGTCAATTCATAATTATTTCAGAAATTTATCATATTATGATTTATTTTTACTTTTTTCCTCAGAAATTAAAATATTTTATATCAAAATGTTGACTTTTATATCAAAATAATGACCTTTGGAAAAAAAAAAACGTTGAAATCATGAGATAAGAGTCATGATTTTTACATAAGTTGAACTTATGATAAAAACTATTGAGACATAAAAGACCACATTTTAAGATAAAAAGTCAATTGTCACGTGAATAAAAAGTTGAAACTGACATAAAAGTTTGATTTTTTGTCATAATTTTGACTTTTTGTCAATACATAATTATAATATCATAAATATATACTTATATATATGATTTATGTCATAATAATGACTTTTTCTCAGAAATTAAAATATTTTGTCAAAATCTTGATGTTGACATACTATTTTCAAAAACAGCAACAGGTAAAAAAATAAAATGAAATGAAATAAAAAATAATAAAATAAAATAAAATAAAATAAAAATAAAATAATAAAATAATAAAATAATAAAATAAAATAAAAATAAACATTGAAGTCATGAGATAAGAAGTTGTGATTATGACATAAGTCGAAATTATGACAAAAACTATTGAGACATAAAAGACAACAAAAGTCATAATTATGACATAATTAAAAGGTTAAAACTGACAAAATTTTTACTTTTGCCAAAACATAATTATAATTAATATGATTTATTTCAGAATTTTATGACTTTTTTTCTCAGAAATTAAAATATTTTATGTCAAAAACTTGACTTTTTATATCATAATAATGACTTTGTCATACTTTTAAAAACAGCAACAGCTAAAATAAAATAAAATAAAATAAAATAAAAAGGTTGAAATCATGAGATAAGTCGTAATTATGAAAAAAAAACTATTAAGACATAAAAGACAACATTTTAAGATAATATGTCATTATGACATAAATGTAACTATAAAAAAGGACATATATTTTCAACTTTTTTGTCAATACATAATAATAATATAATATATAATTATCATTTATGTCATAATTATGATTTTTTTTCCTCAGAAATTAAAATATTTATGTTTAAATTTTGACTTTTTACATCACAATAATTAAATAAATAATAATGACAATAATAATCATGAAATATATATTTTTTGAAAGTATGACATACTTTCAAAAATATAAATTAATGATTTTAACTTCATATCTCATAATTTTGCCTTTTTACGTCATATGATTAACCAAACATGATTGTTTTTTCTCATGTGGCGGAAAAGAGCTTCCTTATGTTGTTTTTAACCTGTACGACCTTTTTTTCTAAGTAAAAAAATGTATATAAAATATATAAACAAAATTGAATGAATGAATAAATAAATAAATAAATTCAAATTATCTTCTTTTATGTCCTACAGAAGAAAGAAAGTCACACAACACTGTCAGAAAAAAAGGTACAGTTCTGTTGCTGGGGCGGTACCTGTGATTTGTTAGTGACACCTCTGGATAAAGCACTTCTGTGCACTTCCTCACCTTAAATTCAGTTTCGATGTTGGCGAGTTGTGCCAACTCATTGCTGAGCTCCAGCGCTGTGAGCACAGGGTCTTCACTAGACAGTGACAGATAGGCAGCGCTGGCGAGGCCTTTATAGGCGTTCATCCTTGATCGAGAGTGGCTGAAAGAATCCTGCTTCTGTTTCTCCGCACACTCGCCACACTTGCAGAAATAGTCATGAGGTTTCTCAATGCGAGCCCCCTTGAGTAACAAAATGTGCACGATCTCATACTCCTTGCAGTGGGCCGCCAGAATCATAGGCGTGATGTCCTGGGAAAAGCGAGTTCCGTCTTCATCGTACGCGTAGAAGTCGTCATCTCGTAGCTGTTGCTCCAGAGGACTCAGGGTCAGACGAAGACCGCCTTCAAATGCCGGATGGGCCAGGATAGCCTCCACTATCCGCACGTAGCCTTTACTGATGGCTAACAGCAGGGCGTCACCCACTCGCGCCAGTCCCTCTTTCTTCAGCAACAGTTCTGTGACCTCCAAGTGCTCGTTCCCGACAGCGAGCTGCAATCCGTTCTGGCCCATGTAGTCTACACAGTTTACATTCAGAGTCTTGGATTCCTCAAGCATCTTACGGACCACAGGGATGTTTCCATACTCTGCAGCATCTAGGAAACGCTCCTCCTCTTCAGTCAGGCTGGTGCCTCTCTCGCTGAACATGTACGCAGGGCCACGGACGGCCTGTCTGCGGCATTTCTCTCTCAGGGTGGTATGTCTGCGCTGAATGGCCTCAAACCTGTAAAACCCAGAGAATGATAATGTATTGCTGATACACTCAGATTTTTAGACAGGATTTTTATAAAGTGACACCATTTATAATGGTGTATAAAATATAGATTTTACATAAATTCTTTAAAACACTCTATTCTTCAAGGTCTTCACAAAAATATTAAGCAGCCCAACTGTTTTCAACACAATGTTTTTTTGAGTACCAAAGCAGTATATTAGAATTTCTGAAGGATCATGTGACATTGAAGACTGGAGTAATGCTGAAAATTCCGCTTTTCTATCGCAAGAATAGTCATGGCCAAAAATATCAGCACCCTTGCAATTCTGTCAGAAAATGCAACCCTTCTCTCAGAAAATTGTTGCAGTTGCAAATATTTTGGTACTCACGTGTTTATTTATTTATTTTTTTGCATTGGAACAACACACACACACACACACAAAAAAACAGAGAAGAAAAGTCAAATATGATACAATTCCACACAGAACCCAAAAAATGCACTGTACAAAATGACTTGCACCCTTAATATTTGGTAGCACCCCCTTTGGAAAAAATAACTGAAATGAATTGCTTCCTGTAACCATGAATGAGTTTCTTACACCTCTCTACTGGAATTTGGACCACTCTTTTTTTCCAAACTGCTCCAGGTCATTCAGATTTGAAGGATGCCTTCTCCCAACTGCTGTTT